>CM044108.1:1113586-1195506 GCA_024174645.1 Lemna minuta | reverse complement strand
AATAATTAATAAATTTTGACTAATAAGGTGATAATTGGGTCTATAGAGTTATTAACTAGTGAGATGTATGGACTTAGATGATCACACTAATAAGGTCTATGGATGTTAGGGGATATAGATATAATTACAAAGGGTTTTATAAATAATTCACATACCAAATGTCTATAAATAGGGGGAGAACAGTCACAACTCAAGGTGCCCATGCAAGCCTTATGGAAATTCACTCTATTCTTCTCTTTTTTTTGGAGAAGAGCTTTGAAGAGGAGATCCAACCATCCAACAATCGTGTGGTTATTGCTAAAGGCTAGACACTTGAATAGTTTTAGGAACTCTTTTACGTGAGCCTTGTAAATATATTTTATCATATATAGTAGATGATAGGATTATTGGTTCTTGCTGCATCGATGTTTTAAATATGTGATTCAATGTATTCCTTTACATTCAATGTTTTGATTAAAATTTTAGAATGCTTATTGATCTCAAATCCCAACATACGAGCATTTTCAAAAGAAAATTAGAACGACATAGAGATGTCCTCAACTCTAAAACATGTACGAGTTACATAGACAATGGGTGGGTTTGAAATATAGAAGAATGATAATATAATAGAATGTAGGAATCGAGTACTTAAATTTTGGATTGAGGCTCTCAAGTCTATGGTTGAAAATATTCCTTAGAGGAAAGTAATAAAAAGGTACACGACTTAAGAAATAGTATACCATTTGATAAAAAATAGATGCTCAAGTCTCATTGTAGTATTGAAACTCAAAAAGTATATCTTGAGAAATTTTCATGCTTTATTCATGCTAATGTTTTTATGATGGCCCACCATGGCCAACTTGGCCAACATACTTGGCCTATGCTCTAGGCCTATCTAATGGGACTATTTATCTATATGTCTCCTCACATCTCATCACTCCTTTTCTCCATGCATCTCTCCTCCTCTTTGTTGGGATCAAAGGTCGATAAGCTTTCTAAAATTTGATCAAAATATTGAATAAAGTGGAATACATTGAATCATATATTTAAAAAAATGACCCACAATGAATAGACAATAGTATCATCTTCTATATATGATCAAATATACTTGCATGGCTCACTTAAAAGAGCTCTTAAAACTATTCAAGGTTCTAGCCTCTAGAAGTATCTACAAGATTGTTGGATGGTTGGATCTCCTCTTCAAAGCTCTTCTCCAAAAGAAAAATAGAAGAATAGAGAGAATTTATACAAGGCTTGCGTGGTCACCTTGAGTTGTGACTGTTCTCCCCCTATTTATAGACATTTGGTATGTAAATTATTTAGAAAACCCTTTGTAATTATATCTATATCTAATAAAATCTATAGAGCTTATGAGTGTAATCCTCAATGTCCATATATCTCACTAGTTAACAACTCTATAGACCTAATAACACCTTATTGTTAAAATTTTCTTAATTATTTACATCAACATATATAATAATTAATTAATTATTAATGTTATGAAATTGATAGGTTGAGTTGACATCCCGTTGGGTTCCAAGTTACATCACATACTTTAGAATAGACGGAGTATATATGAACTCTCGTATAAAACCTTGGCATCATCGTTACTATGTATGTATAATCCTTCGTCCACACGAGACTCATGAATGACTTAGGGTATATTCAATTTTGAAATCCTAATCAATCGCTCAAGTTAGTATTGATGTATGGAGGAAATCATCGAGAACTCCTTCGCCGATATTATCATTACCTTGGCTAAGAATTTCATCACATTTCATTCCTTGAATCAATATCCTCAAATACCGAGGGCGGACAGTCCCATCTTAACAACTAAATCATCTTCAAGGGCTTCATGTCATATCCAATATATAACATTTTGGAGATGCTATCGCGAGGGATTTGTAAGTCATAATGAAAACAAGGTCATCTATCCACAAAATATCTTTGGTGTCTCAGATCTAAGGACCATGATAATATGCAATTTCATGCATAACTATTATGTATTTTATGTAACTTTTCATAAAAATATAATCATAAATTTATGTTATCATGATTTGAAATGATGAAAATGAGAAATTTTATGTTAAAGAGAACTCAACATCTTTATGAATTTTTTGGGACTTTTTGAGAATTCTTTTAGAAATTAAAATCAATAAAACAATGATTTAGTTTATAAAGAAAATAATAAAATATAAAATAAAAAGAGAGAGAGAGGTGTCCTCTCTATCTCTCTCTCTCTCTCTCTCTCACCTCTCCCTCTCTTGTGACGTGAAACAATTCCGTCACGATGAGAGGGGCACCTCTACATCCTCTCCTCATCCTCCCCTTCTTCCTTCTTTTATTTTCTTCTTCTTCCTCCTCCCTCTCCTCCTTTGTGCTTTTCACCTCTTCCCCTCACTCTCGGGCGTGTGCACGTGGACTCATAAGGGAGAGGAGGAGGAGATTCTTCTCCTCCTCCACTTCAGTCTCCTCTCTCTCCTTGCGTGTGTGTGCGTGCAAGAGTAAGGGGGAGAAAATTCTCTCTCTCGAATCCATCTCTCTCGACGTAAAGAAATTGTGCTGCAAGAGGCACATCTCTTCCTCCACTCTCCACTCGCGTGTAGGGGGGGGGGGGCGGGAGAAAGCCTCTCCTTCTTGATAGATATTATGTTTGATGGGATCTGAGGTCGATAACTTTCCAAAATTTTGATCAAAACATCAAATGTAACAGAATTCATTGAATCGGATATTCAAAATATTGAGGCACCAAGAACATATGATCATATCATCTAATATGTATGAGAAAACATACTTATAGATTTCTTTGAAGGAGTTCTTCAAGCTATTCAAGTGTCTAGCCTCTAGCGGTATCCACACGGTCTCTGGATGGTTGGATCTCCTCTTCAAAGCTCTTCACTAAGAGAGAAAATGAAGAAATGAGAGAATTCTCACAAGGCTTACATGGGTACCTTGAGTTGTGGTCGTTATCCCCCAATTTATAGACATTTGGTATGAGGTTTTTTCATAAAAACCCTTATAATTATGTCTATATCTACCAATATTTATAGACCTTATGTGTGTGACCCTCTAAGTCCGTATATTTAACTAGTTAATAACTCTATAGACCAAATAAAACCTTATTGGTCAACCTTAATTAATTATTCACATCTATTTATAGATTAGTTAATCAAGGATTGATTTAACCCAATCGATAGGTTAAGTTGCCAGCTCGTTGGGTGCCAAACTACACCACGTACACTAGGAGATATGGAGTATATAAGAACTCACTTATGGAACCTTCCCATTATTGATTACCATGTATGTATAATCCTTCATCCACATTAGACTCATAAATGACTTAGGGTATGGTCAACCGTCAAACTCTAATCATTCACTCAAGTTAGTACTGATGCGTGTAGAAATCATCGGGAACTCCTCCGATATTTCTACTACTTTGGCCAAGGATTTAATCGCATCTCATTCCTTAAGTCAATCTCCTCAAATACCGAGGGTTTTGATGAGACGAGACCGAGTGGTCATTGAATTCTCACATTCAAGGGTCAAAATAAAGTCCAAACTTACCAATTTCAAGAATAATTCTCGAATTGAGGGGTATAATGGTAAATAAGGGTCGAATTCACAGGGAATTAGGGAAATTTCTGATGATCTATTTGAATTTGATCAAATCGAACAATGAATTAATGATAAAAATCGGGAAGAGTGATATTTTATGAAAGAGGACTTGAAGACGAATCCATGAAATAAAAAATCAATGAATTTGACTTTGATTTTGTAGAGAAATCGAAGATTGAATAGAGAGGATTTTTCCAAAAATAAAATCACGATATTACCAAAAAGAAGAACAAATTTAACTCAAATTACGATTCTAAATTGAAATTAAATGCTAAACAAAGATAGATTAGGATGAAACATGATCCCTAACCCACAATTGCAATCAAATTTATCTAATTAATCGTCGGAATCAACGCTATTCATCATAATTTGGATATCGCGATTCGTGGAGTTTAAGCGTCGATTTCTTCCTCGTTGATTGTCAAAATCTTGATCTCAAGCACTCGGTGGATGCGGAAATGAGTCTAGAAGTGATTGGGATCAAGAGATTCAAGAGATTTGGTGTCTAAAAATTTTGATTTACTCGAATTGCTGTCAAATGCTTTACAATCTCGAAGAACATCTCAATTTATACGGCGATTTGGGCGTAACCGTCTGATCCTCATTAAATCCGTGATCAACGGCTCTGATGAAATGTATCGGATGCAAATCATTACCGTTAATTTGCAGCCATTGGATCGCCGATTGACCGCTGAGATGGAGCCACGTCGCATGTGTTATAAAACGCATAAAAACACTTTGCCGTTGGATCGCGATCGTTCGCTCTTGATGTGTTTTTCCTTGGTGTAATCTCGACCGTTGGTGTAATCTCGACCGTTATAACTCATCTTGATCAACGGTTGAGATTTGACGAGACGAAACTGCGAGGTCGTCGATTTCACGCGGTATCGCGTCAAAAATAATACCGAACTTATCAATTTGATGAAAATGAATCGAATTCAAGGGTATAATGGTAAATACGGGTCGAATCCACAGGGAATTAAGCAATTTCTTGACGTAATCTTTAATTTTGATCAAATCGGACAAGAAATTGATGGTAGAAATTGGGGAAAATGGTATTTTAAGAAAGTAGACTTCAAATCAATTCCACGGAATCAAAAATCGTCTAATTTGGACTTGATTTCGCGGAGAAATCAAGATTCGAAATGGAGCAAAAATTCGGAAGATCGAAATCGCGATTTTGAGCTAAATCCTATGAAATTGATCTCTAAATCCTAATCTAATTGAAAATTAAACATAATAGGAGGAGAAATCATGCAAAACCGCTTCCACTAAACTCGTTTTGCGATCAAATCGCCGCGATTAAGCCGATTAATCACGAAGAAAATCAAGAACGCCTCGACGAACTTCAAGCTGCGATTTCTCACTCAATACTCCACCAAATCTCGACTTCTACCCCTCCGTGGACGCGGAATTGAAAGAGGAAGAGGAAGAACTCGAGAGAAATGAGTGAGAGAGGTGTCAATTTTGTTGAATTCTCACTCGGATGATTTAGAATCGTGAAGAACATGTCTTTTTATAGGGCATTATTTTGTAACCGTCTGATCGCCTTGATGAACGGATGTGATGAAACGGTTCATCACGAACCGTTATCGTTAAGTCCCGATCGTCGAATCTTCGATGAAGGGCTCAGATGCTCCGTTTGATAGGCGTTATAAAAAACGCTTGAATCGCACTCGTTGGATCACGATCGTGCGGTCCAGATGCAGCTTTCAAATCAGGCGTTATAAAACGCCTTAAATCCGCGCCGTTGGATCTTGATCCGACGCGTCAGATGCTCCCCCCTGAGATTAAATCGTGGCCGTTATAACTCTGCTTTAAAGACACGTGCGCGATCACGGATCAGTGGTCCATAGGTCCACGCGATCTACGCGTGATGGTTGATCGGCCGTTCGATCCAACGCCTCCGCTTCAGCCACGTCACCTGCATTGAAAACAATGTGGGTTTTTAGTCCCACACGGAAAATGTTTATGAAACCGTCGGGTTTATAAGACCCGACGGTTTGTAAGGGTATGACCCTTCCCATATAGGGGAGGCTGAATATCCCTTTATATTTACGATAACTATATATAATATATATACATAAATAAAATGCGCCACGTGGGCGCTGCGCGGGTCCGCGTGGCGCTGCCACGTGGCCCCGAGTGCCACGTCGCATCCACGCGGGCCCCGTGATAACATGCATTTATAACCTGAATTCTTATCATAATTAACTCATATTCATGCTTATTTTATGTGAATATGATGCATGTTATCATACTTTTTAGGAATTTTCTCCATTGGCATGTCATTTCACTAAAGTTGATATTTATGCACAAATTAGAGATAATTTCATGCTTAAGAGATGATTAATCTTTTGTTTAGATTAATAGGAGTTAATCTCTATTATTACATGAGTTTTGACTTTAGTAAATGTTTGGAAGGATGATTTTTAGGATGAATGTATGATTTAGAATGTTTAATTAGAACTTATTTAATGAAATTTTAATTCATCCTTATTTCCTTTTTGAAAAACATATTTTTAAAATGGCATAATATTAAAAAAGGAAAGAATTTATGATCCAATGGAGAAAAATTTCAATTAAAAAAAGGAGTTGTATTTTTGAAAAAAATATGAATTTCTAAAGTTTTATCTGATTTTTCTATTTTTTTATTTGATTTTTATTGAATTATTTAAGTTTTTAGTTAGAAAAAAATCGCGAAAAAGGGAAAAACGTACCTGCGGAGCTGACGTGGCACGCGCCGGTCGACGTGGCGACAGGCCCGAGCGGGGCGAGCGTGGCGAGCGAGCCCACGTGGCGCGCGGGTCCACCGCGCCGTTGCGACGTGGCGCCTGAGGCCACGTGGCAGGACGCGTGTGGCCCGCGCGCAAGAGGCGCGCCAAGTGGCAGGGGAGGCCACGTGGGCGCCCGTGTGGGGCGCCACGTGTCGCGGAGTATAGAGGACATAATATGATAGTTAATAGGGGAGTCTTCTCTCCTATTTAACCGCGTCATAGCCTTCTACTTATTCCGTGTGGGACTATGTTCCCACACGATTTTGTTTTGCAGGACGCGTGGCGGCTTGGCGATCATCCGATTTCGGCTCAACGGCGGTGATCGCGTGGACCTGAGTCCACGCGATCACGATCAAAACACGTGCCTAAAAATACCTCTTAAGTGACGTTGATCGGAAGGCTCTCAGAACGCCACGTGGCATCCCGAGAAGCGGGGGATCGTCATCAAATCAAAGGCTTGAGATTCATCTGACGGCCGCGATTATTCGCGATCATGACCAGCGGATCTCCATCGGACGGCGCAGATTAATGGAGGAAGAACCCTATGATCGCGGTGCGATCGAGCCGCGATCGAGCCGCGATCGCGGCGCGATCGAACCGCGATCCTGAAGCGTTCGTTGCGGATTCGGTTCGTCGCGATCTTATGGCATTCCTGGGAGTGTATGGAGCACGATCGACGCCGATCAAAGCCTGATTGTGGCGGAAATCGTGGTCAATCGTGGCGGAAATCGTGGCTTTCTTGGGAGCTAATTCGACGCCTAATGCGCGCGGAATTGTGGTGGCTTTGAAGCCACGATGCCGCACCCAGAGACTCGCTCCCACGACGCCGCCAACCGACCTCCACGACCGCCTTCATTGCCCTCAAAATCGGGCCTAATTCCCTCTTTAAAAGCATGTATTTCCCTCTCTTGTTCTTCAACTTTTGATCGACTCGTGAAGAAATTAAGCGAGTTTCGAGGAAGGTCTTAAGTTCTCGTGATCCTCTGCTTCCAAGAGTGTAGAGACGCAGCCATTGAAGCATGATAATCACGATTTCATCTCTTGATTTCATCGAATTTTCCCCTTGAATTCCGAACGTCCACGAGGAAGAATCCGAGCAAATTCGCTTCAATCCACGAGAATTGAGGCCCCATTCTTGCGGCAATCGGGTTAGTAGTGAGGTTCGATCGACTATCAAGAGGTAATTTGTATTTTTATTAGGTTTAGATCTTTAATTTTGCAAATTAGATCATAGTGTTCTTCAATTTCCCCAATTTTAGGTCCGAGAAGTCGCTGATTTTGAAAATAGGATATCTCTTTGATTATAATTCCAAATCACTTGATTTTGGTTTCATTGGATTCCTCTTTTCATCAGCTTTCCGTGGATAGCAATTTCATCAAATTCTGAGTTCATTTGCCCCTTCAATTTAACGTTTGACCACGGACTGTTCATCTTTCATCAGAAGTCAAACGTTGACTTTCGAGGGTCAATTACTTTTTTTATTGGCAAATCAGAATTTGATAATTTCGGTCTTGTTGGATTCCTCTGGTTCTTAGCTTTCTATTGACATATAAATTGAAAGATTTGGATTTCATTTGGGCATTCAATTTGAAGATTTCCTCTGAGGTGTTCATTTTGGGGATTTTCTGATCATTGATTTTCAATAATTCATAATAAATCCATTTCTTATCCAAAAAAATTACAAAAACTTATATCAATAAATTTCATTTTTCTCTCTAGTTTCCAAATATATAGTTTTCGTAATCTTCTGACTCTGTTTGATTCTCTGATTTTGCAGAACATCTATTGCTGGTCAAAGTCAACGCTTTGACTTTGACTTTTGACTTTTCTCTGTCAAATCCGAGATTTCAAATCTTAAAACTTCTTATTTACCTTATTTATATCATTTCCCTATCTTAAATCTTATTTTCTCTTATTTAAAACTCCTTTTAAACCTAAGTTTGACCAAGTCAACTCTGCGATTAAAGTCAACCCTGCTCTCTGTGGATCGACCCGATACTTACCCAGTACTTGATTATTATATCTTGTCTTTGTGAGTTCGGTTTTACAAATTTTGTTTGACCATCGTATTTGTGTTTTAACGACGCACAAAAACGACTCGTCAAAATGGCGCCGTTGCCGGGGAGCATGCGTTTTTGATTTGATTGCTTTGATTTCTTGGTTATATTTAGGTTTCTGTCTTCTATTGTTTATTGACATGCAGAGAATTTATCAGACCTTATCAGTGGTGGAAAAGGTATAGCGAGGTAAGATTACCTAATTTTGCCCATTATTTGATAGTTTTGGTGCAATTTTGGTAGTCTAATTTGTGTTTTTCACCTAATCGAGACGTCGATTTTTGATATATCTGAGATTCACTCTCTGTTATCAGTAAGTTATTAGTATTATTATCTTTATTGGTGTGCTTTTTTGATAGTGTGTAGCTTGATCTATCTTTTTGGTGGATTAAGTGAAGCATTTCTCATTTGAACATCATCCTTTTCATCTCACTCTTTTCTGACTTTCTTATATATATATACTTGCTGTTTTTTGTGATCTTTTGGCTTTAGATATGCATAGGAATCATAGGAACAGAGGAGGACGACAAGGACACCATAATCTGCGATCCACGAGGCATACAAGGAATAACTCCTTGTATGAGGACCTCTTCGACACATCCGTACATTCCATAGCTCCATCGGAGGCCTCTATCGATTCTATGCCAACCCCCACCACACCAGAGCGAGGAGAACCTATGGACGCCCCTCTTCCTACCGAGGGAGTGAGACGACGCCTCAGCGATTACGCTAGACCGGTCGTCCAAAGGCAGACTACGCGAGTCAATGCCCCTCTTCAACGAGGTGCCAATTTTAAAATTGACTCACATATTCTTGGCCTTTTACCCATCTTTCATGGACTACCATCGGAGGATCCATATAGACATGTGGACGAATTCAGCCAGGTATGCGAATTCAATCAATTCCACAATGTCCCCTCCGAGACGGCCAAGATGCGCTTCTTCCCCTTCACGCTTAAGGAAAGGGCAAAGGAGTGGTTTTTCACCTTGGGTCGTGAGTTTGCTTCATGGAGAGATATGGAAGACGCATTTTTTTGCGTAAGTACTACTCGGTAGGGTAAGACTAGTGCCGTGAGACGCGCCATACGCGAATTCTCACAAGGGCCGGGTGAGGTTTTTTATGAGGCATGGGAGAGACTTAGAGATCTCTTGAGACAATGCCCACATCATGGTATACCTAAGCATGAAATTACTCAGATTTTTTTATGATGGTTTAGGGTGCACTGACGAGATATTTGCTTGATGCCGCTAGTGGAGGCACATTCATGAGCAAATATGAGGATGAAGCCCTCGAATTGATCGAGTTGGTGGCGGAGAATAGCCATCATCATGCGGCTAAATCCTTCGGTGGGCGGAGCACCCCCGCAAAGGGAGGTATGTTGGATGCGAAGGCGGTGAGAGACAGTATGCTTTTAGATAAAAATTGAAAAACCGACCGTGGCACGAATTTGATCATGGATTCGCTTAAGATCCGACCGGGTTCTGATGGCCTCGCTCCGAGTATCACATAGCGATGTCTCTCCGCATTCACATTGCTCTAATGTTGAGCACGTCGAGTTGGATTGTCCCGTGATGGCAATTCAAGGTCCAGTTCCATTTCGGCCAAACCCTATGCCATATGCAGGTTTGAGCCAAGCGGGTAGGTATCACCACCCGAATGAGGGTTATTCTAATTATAATAACCCATCTTATGCGCAGCAGCGGAGCGGGCAGCACATTTCATTTCATCAGCCCTTTGGATCCGCGCCGCAATTTATGGGGAACCCGAGGCCGACACAGTTCGCCTCTCGTTTTCCCCAAGAGAGTTTACCGTCACACGCAGTGCCACCTACCGCAACCTCAGCTGATCCTATCATGAGTGCATTAGCACAAATGATGAGTAAGTTGACTGAGGTTAGCGGCCGACTTGATAGAGTCGAAGGGGCTAAGGCCCAATTCTCCGATGTTTCTACCGAGCAGAGGGATGGGAGGCGAATAGAGTTACCTTTCCAACCTCTAGCCAACCCTAGGAACCTAGGGCAAGCATCGTCGAGCCGTGCCCTCAATGTGAACCAAGATCACATTGATAGCGCACAAGAGGAGGCACATGCTGAAAAACGGAAAACTTAGTGCTTGATGGGAGGCAACCCATCCTTATCTTTATCTTCCCATTTCTTTTCTACTTTTGTTCTTGTGTTAGTATCTATTTTTAATTTTATATTTGTTGTTTGCTTTGATGTTTGCTGTTGTTTTTCTATAAGCTTTTTAGGTACAAAGGAGAAAGGAGCATAAAATGAAGAAATTTGGCTTCAAAGCAACTCCAAAAATGAAGAAAAGAATGCAACCGATGCAAATTCCCGCTAAGTTTTTCTTTTCCCTCTTATGATTGTATTTCTTTTACTGATGTGAATGCTATGTATACTGATTGTCATCATTTTTTCCATGAGCATGTTGAGTTTTATTGAGGACAATAAAAGGAATGAGCATGGGGAGGAGTTTTCTAGAAAACTTAGAATTTTTTTTAAAATATTTGCATTTCTTCATTTAGTATTCTATGCATGATTTGATTTTTAAACATGTGAACAGCAGCATGATCTTTTCAAAATCATATGAAATAGAAAAGCATAGAGTACATTAATACCTCCATTTGTTTAGAAAATTGTGGGAAGAGCAACCTTAAGTGTATGTTGAGGAGATGGTAGAGTCGATGGAATTAGGGATCTAGGTATTCCTTTGGGGAGCCATAAAATCTAAACTAAGGGTGTACTCAAGCTCATAGTATGATTTTTAAAACTTTCTATACTTCTCATCCACTTATTCTTCTTTCTAAACTTTGAGTTGATGACTCCTTGCACGCACATCCTTCCGCTTTCCATAGCAAGTCGTAGCTTGTATCATCCTTTGTTGGCATTAATATTATTGACATAGTGAAGCTCCCTGATCCATAGAGATACCAAAACCTCTTCGGGGGAATAAGCTGCATGTCTACTAAGGACGGCACATGGGTAGGATGAGCACCATGAAAGGAAGTATGTTGTTTTTCAATAAAGTTGCATAAAAAGCCTTGAAAATTTCAAATTCTGAATTCTCTAATCTCCTTCTTGAAAAAGGCTTACAGCAAGTAGAATTAGGATGAATACAGTAGAATTAGTATGAAATTAAATTAAAAAAAAAAAAAAAAAAAGAGTAGAATTAGAATGGTAAGCTACCTCCCATGTGTTTTAGCCGATTCTATTTATAGCCACTATGTATATAAGGATGATGCTTGTTTCTACTTCTTGTGCCCTTATCATTCATGTCCATAGTGCAAGGAGGAATCGACGATTGGTTTGGTATGATGAATTTCTTTTAATTATGTATATTCTATTAGTATGTAGAGCAAGAGCATTCTTAGTTTATTTGGTGGATTAAAGTGCTTGCTGGAGGAATGCCTTGATCTTGAGTTTCTAGTACATTACTTTCTTCTTTGCATCATTTAAGGTAGAACATTCATTTCAGATTCTATCAATGCTCAACCCATGGCTTTCTAAATTTGTTAGTCCCATTTCACTCTTTTTCTCTTTCCATTGCTAAGGGACTAGCAATAATTTAAGTTGGGGGGTGTGATAACATGCATTTATAACCTGAATTCTTATCATAATTAACTCATATTCATGCTTATTTTATGTGAATATGATGCATGTTATCATACTTTTTAGGAATTTTCTCCATTGGCATGTCATTTCACTAAAGTTGATATTTATGCACAAATTAGAGATAATTTCATGCTTAAGAGATGATTAATCTTTTGTTTAGATTAATAGGAGTTAATCTCTATTATTACATGAGTTTTGACTTTAGTAAATGTTTGGAAGGATGATTTTAGGATGAATGTATGATTTAGAATGTTTAATTAGAACTTATTTAATGAAATTTTAATTCATCCTTATTTCCTTTTTGAAAACATATTTTAAATGGCATAATATTAAAAAGGAAAGAATTTATGATCCAATGGAGAAAATTTCAATTAAAAAGGAGTTGTATTTTGAAAAATATGAATTTCTAAAGTTTTATCTGATTTTTTCTATTTTTATTTGATTTTTTTTATTGAATTATTTAAGTTTTTAGTTAGAAAAATCGCGAAAAAGGGAAAACGTACTCATCGGAGCTGACGTGGCACGCGCCGCCGACGTGGCGACGAGGCCAGGCGGGGCCGACGTGGCGAGCGAGCCCACGTGGCGCGCGGGTCCACCGCGTCGCTGGCGACGTGGCGCGCTGAGGCCACGTGGCAGGACGCGCAGTGGCCCGCGCGCAAGAGGCGCGCCAAGTGGCAGGGAGGCCACGTGGGCGCCCGTGTGGGGCGCCACGTGTCGCGGAGTATAGAGGACATAATATGATAGTTAATAGGGGAGTCTTCTCTCCTATTTAACCGCGTCATAGCCTTCTACTTATTCCGTGTGGGACTATGTTCCCACACGATTTTGTTTTGCAGGACGCGTGGCGGCTTGGCGATCATCCGATTTCGGCTCATCGGCGTGTGATCGCGTGGACTCCGAGTCCACGCGATCACGATCAAAACACGTGCCTAAAAAAATACCTCTTAAGTGACGTTGATCGGAAGGCTCTCAGAACGCCACGTGGCATCCCGAGAAGCGGGGGATCGTCATCAAATCAAAGGCTTGAGATTCATCTGACGGCCGCGATTATTCGCGATCATGACCAGCGGATCTCCATCGGACGGCGCAGATTAATGGAGGAAGAACCCCTATGATCGCGGTGCGATCGAGCCGCGATCGAGCCGCGATCGCGGCGCGATCGAACCGCGATCCTGAAGCGTTCGTTGCGGATTCGGTTCGTCGCGATCTTATGGCATTCCTGGGAGTGTATGGAGCACGATCGACGCCGATCAAAGCCTGATTGTGGCGGAAATCGTGGTCAATCGTGGCGGAAATCGTGGCTTTCTTGGGAGCTAATTCGACGCCTAATGCGCGCGGAATTGTGGTGGCTTTGAAGCCACGATGCCGCACCCAGAGACTCGCTCCCACGACGCCGCCAACCGACCTCCACGACCGCCTTCATTGCCCTCAAAATCGGGCCTAATTCCCTCTTTAAAAGCATGTATTTCCCTCTCTTGTTCTTCAACTTTTGATCGACTCGTGAAGAAATTAAGCGAGTTTCGAGGAAGGTCTTAAGTTCTCGTGATCCTCTGCTTCCAAGAGTGTAGAGACGCAGCCATTGAAGCATGATAATCACGATTTCATCTCTTGATTTCATCGAATTTTCCCCTTGAATTCCGAACGTCCACGAGGAAGAATCCGAGCAAATTCGCTTCAATCCACGAGAATTGAGGCCCCATTCTTGCGGCAATCGGGTTAGTAGTGAGGTTCGATCGACTATCAAGAGGTAATTTGTATTTTTTATTAGGTTTAGATCTTTAATTTTGCAAATTAGATCATAGTGTTCTTCAATTTCCCCAATTTTAGGTCCGAGAAGTCGCTGATTTTGAAAATAGGATATCTCTTTGATTATAATTCCAAATCACTTGATTTTGGTTTCATTGGATTCCTCTTTTCATCAGCTTTCCGTGGATAGCAATTTCATCAAATTCTGAGTTCATTTGCCCCTTCAATTTAACGTTTGACCACGGACTGTTCATCTTTCATCAGAAGTCAAACGTTGACTTTCGGGGTCAATTACTTTTTATTGGCAAATCAGAATTTGATAATTTCGGTCTTGTTGGATTCCTCTGGTTCTTAGCTTTCTATTGACATATAAATTGAAAGATTTGGATTTCATTTGGGCATTCAATTTGAAGATTTCCTCTGAGGTGTTCATTTTTGGGGATTTTTCTGATCATTGATTTTCAATAATTCATAATAAATCCATTTCTTATCCAAAAAAATTACAAAAACTTATATCAATAAATTTCATTTTCTCTCTAGTTTCCAAATATATAGTTTTCGTAATCTTCTGACTCTGTTTGATTCTCTGATTTTGCAGAACATCTATTGCTGGTCAAAGTTAACGCTTTGACTTTGACTTTTGACTTTTCTCTGTCAAATCCGAGATTTCAAATCTTAAAACTTCTTATTTACCTTATTTATATCATTTCCCTATCTTAAATCTTATTTTCTCTTATTTAAAACTCCTTTTAAACCTAAGTTTGACCAAGTCAACTCTGCGATTAAAGTCAACCCTGCTCTCTGTGGATCGACCCGATACTTACCCAGTACTTGATTATTATATCTTGTCTTTGTGAGTTCGGTTTTACAAATTTTGTTTGACCATCGTATTTGTGTTTTAACGACGCACAAAAACGACTCGTCACCCCGCGCCCATTTTTATTTTTTTATTTATTAAAAATAGATTTAAAAATCCAAAATAAAATAAGAAAAACGGTTTAAAAATCTGGAAAAATCCCTAAAAATAGAAAATTCATAACTTTTAATATATAACTCCGAATTAATCCAAATTTCTTTCATTTGATCCAAAATTTTAATTATCTATTATTCTAAAAAGTCAAAATTAATAAATAATAAGAGTTAAAATTATTATTTAAAAAATACATTCATTTATTAAGATTTTAAACTTTAGAAAATAAAATGAATGTTTATAAAAATGATTTCTCTTATTATTTTAACTTTAAAAATATTTATAATCTCAAGAAAAAGATGGGTTATCAAATTATTAAATTCTAATTTATCAAAATTAACCCTAAATTAAAGTATTTTGAGATTATAATGATTTTTTAAGAGAATAATAGAAAAATAAATATAAGTATGATAACATGCATGGAAATGAAGTCATTTATACCTTAATATGCAATAAAAATCATGTTTTATGATGTAGATATAGCATGTTATCAAGATTAAAATGCAATCTGATGAATCAGATCTTGCCACGTACCCCCCCTCACTTAAGTGAAGATCAACGACTAAGAATCCTCGCGCGATCGGACACTCCATAGGCTGCCACGTCGTCTCCTCGTCTTGAGCGTTGATTGCGATACAATCGGACGATCCAGATCGCGCCACGTCACTTGTGCGCTAAAAATTATATGAAAAATCTATTTAAATTAGAAAATCAATTTTTTAATTCAGAAAAAATCTAGAAAAATCCCTAAAAATTAGAAAATTCACAACTTTCGAAATATAACTCTAAATTAATCCAAATTTCTTTCATTTGATCAGAAATTTAATTATATATCATTTTAAAAAGTCAAATTTAATAAATAACAAGATATTTAATTTTTATTTCAAAAATACATTCATTTCTTTAAGATTTAAAATTTAGAAAATAAAAATGAATGTTTTATAAAATGATTCAGAGAGAGAGAGAGGGAGGGCGGGAGAGAGAGAGCGAGGGAGGAAGGGAGGGAGGGAGGGAGGGAGAGAGAGGGAGGGCAGGAGAGAGAGAGGGCGGGAGAGAGAGAGAGGGAGGGAGGGAGGCCGGGAGAGAGAGATTGACGGAGGGAGGGAGGGCGGGAGAGAGACGACGGGGAGGGAGGGAGGGGAGGGGAGGGAGAGAGAGGGCGAGCGGGAGAGAGGGAGGGAGGGAGGGCTGGAGAGAGATGGAAAGAGGGAGGGAGGTAGGCCGGGAGAGAGAGAGAGAGGGCGGGAGGGCAAGAGAGAGACGGAGAGAGGGCGAGCGGGAGAGAGAGGGAGGGAGGGCGGGAGAGAGAGGGAGGGAGGGAGGGAGGGCAGGAGAGAGACGGAGGGAGGGAGTGCGGGAGAGAGAGAGGGCGGGAGGGCAAGAGAGAGACGGAGAGAGGGCGAGCGGGAGAGAGAGGGAGGGAGGGCGGGAGAGAGAGGGAGGGAGGGAGGGAGGGCAGGAGAGAGACGGAGGGAGGGAGTGCGGGAGAGAGAGAGCGAGGGAGGGAGGGAGGCCTGGAGAGAGAGGGAGGGAGGGCGGGAGAGAGACGGAAGGAGGGCGGGAGAGAGACGGAAGGAGGGAGAGAGAGGGCGAGCGGGAGAGAGGGAGGGAGGGAGGGAGAGAGGGAGGGAGGGCAGGAGAGAGATGAGAGGGAGGGAGGCGATAATCTGTTTCAGATCGGGTAGTGAGGGTAATGTAGCGAATCGTTCTCCTCTCCCGGCTCGAGGTTCCCGAGGAGCTTCGACATGGACAGGGCCGTCGGGCTGGGGATCGTCGCCGCCATGAAAGACGGAGACCAGCTCTCCCCCGTCGCAAAATCGGACCCCGTCCCGATCGTCTTCTGGCAAAGCTTTCGGAAAAGGGAGAAGAGTTAACATGAGAAAGAAGAGATGGAGCTCTCGGAAGGCTACAGTTTCGTCATCTCCCACGTCGGGCCGGCCTCACCGTAGACGGTCTACGTGGAGGACGGATGGGAGGTGTTCGGTACGCCGCCGTCGGCGCCTGTGAGGCCGTGGGTTCTCTCACCGGCGGAGGACTTTCTCGCTCAGTGCTTCCCGCTGCGGGAAGAATCTGAACGGGATCGATATCTTCATGTACATGTAGTAGATGAGCGTTAAATTATGGGTCCGAGAAAAAAATTGGGCTGATCGGGGTGAGTTGCAGGGGGGAGAAGGGCTTCTACAGCGCGGAGTGCAGGTTACAGCAGATGGTGAGCGAGGAGCAGAGGGAGAAGAAGCCGTTCGACTGCTCCATGTCTCCATGCTTCGCCTCGGCTCCCATCTTCTTAGGGAATATCAATCTCCCATCTTCTTAGATTGCAAGACGAGATAGAATTCTACGCATGAAATGCTACTCTCTGCATGTGCCCGGAAACATTTCCTTGACAGTACAAGGTGACGGTGAAAGCTAGTGCCGCATTTGCCATGGCGGCAGCCTTGGATTAACAGATCAACCGAAGCCATTCCAATGAGGAGGAGCATGATGACGCTTATGAGCAGCTTCTGCAACTAACCTCGGATTAACATGTCGAAGCAAGTTCAAGGAAAACATCTGCGACTGATTGTTCTAATTTAGGCCATGGATTTCGAATCGTCATCTACGCGAGGAAAATGGAGGTCATCTACGCGATGACTGAACAAATCGTCTGTGACTACCCGGACTGAACAAATCATCATCTACGCGAGGAAAATGGAGGTCTTTCTTGCAGAAGAAAAGAGCACGAAGGAGGACCGCGTGAGATGAAGAGAGAGAGAGAATGAAGAGAGAGGAAGAGAATGAAGAGAGAGAGAATAAAGAGGACCAGGTAGCAGCCATGTGGGGGAGGAAAGAATAAAAAATGACACCTCAGCGGGGATGCTGAGGTGGTGCCAGTATCTGAGCCACCGAAAAAGGTCGTGCCAGTATTTGAGCGTGGAAAAAGGTCGTGCCAGTATTTGATGATTACCCTAAAGGTCGTGCCACTATATGATGTTAACCCTTTAAAGAACAAGTGGTTGACTGGGGTTGACCCAGTTTCTTATCTTCTAGATATCCACCAGGGCAAGGCACAGGAGGGCAAAGAGCAGCTGGTGATGATGATGATGGTAATCTCGACTTTTACGTCGAGAGATTACGTGGGTGATTGCTTCAAGGAGGCGCTCGACGAACTCGGCTATTGAATTGACACACTCTTGCTATTGAATTCACGTGACTCTTGCTCGTCGAGAGATTACGTGGGTGATCCCATGAAGGACGAGAAGATTGACGAACTCAGATATTGAATTCACGTGACTCTTTCTCGGCGAGGAAAAAATGCTAGGTGAGGTGCTTTCAATGCTTAACATCCGTGGAAGGGAGATGCTTACATGGCATATCTCTTGCTTTGCATCGCTCTTATGACAGTCCAATGCCTTCATCTTCGTGGAGGCTGTCTTGTATCTTCTTTGTTTCCTATCATCAGGAGGAGGAGGACGACGTGGAATGATCCTGGATCTACTGACGGTTGATGACAGTTGCAATCATTATAGGTGTAATTATTAAGATCACGTCTTCATTATCTTCATAAGCCGTAAAGGTGTTACTCATTGTTGAAGATGAAAGGTGTTACTCATCGTCATTGTTGAAGCTTCAATGTCTTTATAGTCGGTTTCATATATCTCCTTTGCTCTTATGATGGTAAGACAATTAAGTCTCATCTTTTCTTCAGCCGTGGAGAGGTTGTTCAAGGAAAGAAGGTGAGGATCTATCCTCGTGATGATTTTCCTTGATGATATCTCCCATCATAACCATGTTAAATAAATCGTGATCTTGATATTCCGTGAAGCTGGATTTCAGGTGGAACTCATCTCCTATAAAATCGTGGAAGGTGTTGATAGGTAATAGGATTGTCCATGGTAGATATCATGATGAGTTTCCTTCTTTTCATCAACCGTGAAGGTTATAATCCAATGAGAGATAATCTTCTTTTTTGGAAGCTTTCTCCATGCTCTTCATATTTGATTATTATATACATGCTATTCATGAGCTTTAGAAACCGTGAAGCCCTTTGTTGTAGTTGTCTTTATTCACTTTGAGGGGATCGTGAGCTTGACATTGTTATTTATGAGGCTTCTCTTATGCTCTTCTTGATGATCTTGGAGCTCTTGGATAATTAGGAGGAAGACCTTTGATGACTGTCTTCTTTAATGGCAGATCATTCATGTTGAGTATCAACAAGTATATGCATGGTATACTCATGCAAAGGGTTTTGTCTTGAGTAGAATAAGAAGATAGTTTCTTCCATAAGTAATATATCTCTTCTGAAATTTCTAATTAGGGGTGGTTTTCAAAGAAGGAGGGAATTAAAACAAGATGTTTCCTACTGATTATTGGAGATCATTGATTTATACAAGGTACCTATGATATAGTGGATGTGGTTTGATAAATAGGAACCTATACCAAG
The DNA here is from genome assembly GCA_024174645.1 of Lemna minuta. Lineage (NCBI taxonomy): Eukaryota > Viridiplantae > Streptophyta > Magnoliopsida > Alismatales > Araceae > Lemna > Lemna minuta. The sequence goes on along the minus strand of CM044108.1, from coordinate 1,176,328 downwards.
GTAAGAGGTGGTTGACTTGGTCCATTCAAAGGATTCTAAGTATCTAAGGATGAAGGTTTAATTGCATATGACCAAGTCAATCTTTAGATCAGTTTATAAATAGAAAATGAGGGAAGATGATTTCTTTTGAATCTACTCTCTCTTTCAATGTTTTAGAGAGGTCTTCTTCATTCACTTAATGGATGGTGAGTTTCTCAAACTTATGAATAAGGAGTAGTATAGTATTCTGTTGCAATTGAGAATGATTTCTCTTCCTTAGTGCATACCTAGGTTCACTTGGAACCCTTGTGTTCATGTGATGAGATAATTCTCCATCATATAATTTCTATGATGACTACATTAAACTATGATGAGCTTCAATTTATTAAAAAGAAAAAAGTAATAATGAGCTTCAATTTATTTCAGCAGAACAATCTAAGGATAAACGCAAATGAATCTAGAAGGCCAAAGCCACATAAACCCACACTGAGAAGAATTGTGGTGAGTGCCTTGTGCTCGATGTTGATGCCTAAAAAGCTAAGATCAAAGAGGAAGGCAAGGTAAAAGAGATCACTTGGCAAATAAGAAGCCATGTCGGAGACAAGGACTAATTAAAAGCACGTGTATGTAGTCGCCGAATCACATCTTTTCCAAATGAGAACATCGGTGAAGGTGACACTTATCAATAATAAGAAAATCATATTCCACAACCAAACTCAGTAAATCTGAGGTACAGCTCCCACAAGAATTCAACCAGAGGAATGAGTTTCTGAAAATGCGGAAGATCCAAAGGCATTGAAAAATAGATAATGAAAGAGGAGCATTCAGCTCCCTCATCAATTTTTGAACGGTTGAGGATCTGATCGAAAGGTCCTCTATGGATGGAAAACATGCGCCAGCAAGAGCAAGATTTAGGAAGAAACCTACCGGAACTATGGTCGGCAAGATTTAGGATGAGAAGAAGAAAAGGAACAATATCAGAAGTGGGGCATGCGATGTTGAGACAGTTGCTAGAGAATGTGCAAGAACTTGATAGATCTGATTCAACGCTCAAGCATAGATCTGATTATCCGATACTAAATAGATGTGAAGAATGATGACGAGTTGAGAGAGAGAGAGAGATAAAAACAGACTGAGAAGAGGGAATCAATAAAATAAACAGAAATCTGGTCTAGAGCACAATTGTTGTGAGTGCCTTGTGCTCGATGTATAATTAGGCTAAATGGTTTGCTCAGGGACATGCGAAAAACAGAGGTCCACACTGCCAGCAAACTCATGTCCACATCGCATTCAACGGCATTAATGTAAAAATTGCTGGATATGAAGGATAAGATGAAAAGACGCGCTCTCCAGCATCCAAAGCTGACATCTAGCAAGGAGATTGTGCCAAGACGGCGGCCAAGTCATCCGTTAATTAAGATGACAATCAATCTTTTGAAAGTTTTGCTTGCTAAAGTGGGAAGTGGATCGACCATTGATCATGAAAATAAACAATTGGGACTTTCTTTTATTTTCTTTTTGTCTCTCTACAAAAAGCCACTGAAGAAGAAGTGGACAGGTTGGCGAAGCAAATACCTAAACTATCCTCCCACCGCACGTTGACCGACCCTTAGCTGACTATTTCCGAAAGTGTGACGGCTGCAAAGACCAAGAAGAGAAACCCTCCAACGTACGCGATGACCTGAAAGCGAAACAGAAACGAATCACATCTTTGCAACGTGGCTGTCGGGCATTCTCCCTCGGGGACAAGCACACAAATGAAACTTTTCCTCCCTTTTAGTTTTTTGGGTGTAATTTTCTGTATTTGTACTGAACTGCCAGGCATTCAGCAAATCATACTGCTTAGCCACAGACCTCCACGTGGACAAGCACAGACACTTCAAACTATCAAATGAATGTGAAGAGACCAACCTTCTCAGAGACAAAGTTGCCCAATAAGGATCCTCCCACGACAGCAAGCTGCAATATCAAGATTAAATAAAATAATTTTCTGTTCATCAACCAGTTATAATCATTTAAAAAAATCAATGTATAACCGTGGTGGCAGCAGCATGGCCAGCCAGGGCGCCCCCTACCACACCAAGGGGCGAAGAAGCTGCAGCTAGAGCTGCATCAACCCGTAAACATTAATAAACAGAATACACATTAAATGCAGCAGCAGGATGAATTTAAATAAATACGAAAATCAAATAAATATAATTACCTATGGTGGAAAAAAAGGATTTATCACCCCATTCAGCAACAAAGACCAGGGCAAAAGTGCTTATCACAGTGTTAGCTGCAGCTACCATTCCCACACCATTTCCTGCCAGATCAGCAATCGCGATCTCCGCCTGGACCAATTTGAATCATTAGAACAAAGTGTCGAGTTTATAAAAGTGATGTGTATTTGATAGCGCCTCGACTGGAATGTATGAGAGGAGAAGGAAACGAGGAGTCGAGAAGTCACCAGCAGGGACAAGATGATTGGATAGAGATATAAGAAAAAGGAACACGGTCGTAATGAGGAGCAGCAGTAGTCATGTGGACACATAATTTTTTTTATAAACATTTTAAGAGAGAGGGATGGGAAGAAGGAAGAGGAGTCAATGCCGATCGCTCAAGCCCTTGCAGCCACAACAGCCTTTTTCCCACCAAATTCCTTATACGAATATAAAAATCTATATGCATATAGATAGAGAGATATAAGCAGAAAAACTTGTTTTATAATAGCTATAAGTCATTTAGAAATTCAAATAAGGAGGGTGAACTTGCCTCCTCCTTTTCCTCTTGAGATTTGGAACTGTCGCTTGAAGATGCATCAATTAGGGTGGAAACCCCAAAATAAATCTGTCATTACAAATTAAAACCCTAAATAAGTGAATTATTCTACAAAAAAGATCTGAAGTTTTTTCAACATTAGTAAGCAGAACGGTTACCAGAAGAAATACTGCTGCGATATCATCAAGTGGCAAATCCGTTTCACCAAACCTGTCACAAGATTTTTTTCGAAATAAAAATAAATCATAGTAAATAGATAAATTATTGAATAACCTAAACATGGTGATCATAAGACACTACCTGAACGGTAGGATGCCATCCACATAATGAAATGAACGTCCAAGAATGACAGATATGATGGTCATCAACCTGCAGAGATAAAAAAAAATCTCAACAATGAATGACCCATATTATTTAAAAACATAGATAAAGCATGGCTCATGCTTGTACATACACGTATTTTATCATTTTTATAAAATTGATTGGAATAACAATCACTAGAATTGGCATTGTGAATAGAAGATTAAATATACCAACTGCTCTCTAGAAATTAATCCATTAATCACATCCCAGTGATTGAATAATCAATCAATTGTTAAATAATCACAAAATCAGATCAATAAAACTTCCGAAAATACTTACGCTAGTGCACCAAAAGTACCCAGAAAGACGGTAAGGCCAGAGTTTCGGGCAGCCAAAAGAGCCTGCTCAAAACAGTAGATAAAAATCATTTTACCATCTTCTGAAGGAAAAAAAATATTTCCAAAGAAGAAAAATGGCGAAAGCTTCATTGACTCAATAAGTGAGGGAGGATTTTTCTTCCCTGTAATTGGTAAATGTAGGGCTCACAGATGGCATTTCGGGCATCTGTAGCAGTGGGCAGGCCACACACGTCCCAAGGGCATCCCAAAATATATTAGCATGCAATGAAAATGGAATGTCAAACATTGACTTGCCTAACTAATGTTCGTGAAAAGCCAACTCTTCTGCGAGCATTATTGTCTTCCTCTTTTTCGTCTTCATTGGCAACTATCACCCACCTCATGGCATGCACCACTATCATCACCATCACTGCCAAATAGGGAGGGAGCGCTCTCACTTCCTTCTACGGGCTCTAATCTGGCATATCCTCACCAATATCTCTAGCACATCATTACCATCATCTCTCAAGCAGCAGCCATCGACATCGAAAACTCCTGCACATCAACGCCAACATCCGTCATGCAACAGAAATTGGCATGCCAACATCATCTCCACGGCTGCTTTGCAGAAAATAGTCCTCTGCTACATCTTATCCACAGCAGTCTGTCTCCTCAACTGCCATCTCGGGCCATCATCTCCTCAGCAGCAACACACAATATCAATATACAACGTCAAATTTCTTGTTATTTTCCAAGTGGAACCGGTAATATGCATATATCCTCCAACTTGAGTGTGAACGCCCAATAGGGCCTCACCTTCCTGTCTCTCTGTTCTATATACTGTATAGCCCTGTATAGGGCCATCAAGTGTTATCCTAATATCCTCTTCATTCTCCAGTTCTCTACTTTCACATCTTCAAACACTCAGTAACAAGATTTGACAAAAACAGCCCTACTGGAGCTAAAGTAGATGCCTGAAGTTTTAGACCCACCTGGCAGTTGCTTGAATATTTTTCATGGCTACCCTCATCCCAGTCTAATATAAACTGTAGCTAAGATTTGCAAGGGTATCAGAATCCTCTTTGACCCCTTACGGTTGAATAATGAAATCCTTTGAAATTAGTGGGAAGGAGTAATGAGCTTGGAGAGAAAATTATTTGCCCTTCAAAGAGCAACATCCCTTGATGTACAGAATAATTTGGGTATTCTGCTGGTCCTTGATTAAAAGCCTTCTGAATAGGTGCCAGCATTTTGTTGTAATTAATTATTTTCTATTGTCGGGAAATCACTGGAATTAAGCCAAAAAATGAACATGACCGCCAAGTGTCTGTTCCCCAATTGTTCAAATGAACGGCAAGAGATGCCGCTAAGGCTGATATGAAGGTTTATATATGATTTTATCGTGTAATAGGCTTACCCATTTACCACAAAGTGAAATTTAGGCCCCTTGAAAAAATGCAATTTTTTCACATTGTTCAATCCAAAAAAGAAACGAAACTTAAATAAATTACACTTGAGAATGAATTCTTACGGCAATGAAGAATGTTTTGTCTCCCAGTTCAGAGAAAAATATCAATAAGAATGCCTGCGAAAAAGAAATTTGCCACAGTTCTATTAGAAGAGGAGAAGAGGTCAGAGTGAAACTCCGTAACTTAAACAAATCGAAGTAGATAAACATGCTGACATAGTGTAGACCACAAAAAAATAAGTTAAGCTTAAATAATTCAGATCAGAGACGGGAAGGTTTCCTAACTGAAGTAAAACCTGTACCAATGTCATCCAAATCTCCCAGGAACGACGTGGACTGCAATCCAGTGGCAATTTCTGTTATTGCAGATGCATGATGACAACCCTGGAAACTAAGTATGCCGAATAGAAACGCTAGCTTTAGCCCATTCTGTACATCACACTTTGGGAACATGTCAATTGGAGTATGCTCCACGCCCAAATTTGATGGTGAAATTGATGTCATTTTGATCAGATCTGAAGCCTTCTCATTTCTTGTTTTCTGATAAAAACGGAAGTCCTACAACAAGATCATAAATGAAATGAGTGACTTATATCATTTAATAGGAAAAAAAATCAAAAGAGACGAAAGAAATCATAAAATCGGGGTAATAAAAAGAATTATGTAATCGGGGAAATCATATAAGTATGACAGATTTATGCAGTTGATATAAGTATAGAGTGTTCATGCTAGCTGTAAAATTTCAACCAAAAGTGCCTCGTGAGGTAATGGAAGTAAGGAGAAAACAAAAAACTACCGGACGTCACAAGAGAGAATGTTCTTCATGAATGGAGAATATAAACAGTTACATGAAAATCTCCATTCCTCTGTTGAAATAGAAAAATTGACTCGGAAATTCCAGTTAATCATCTCGACAGGAGACCAGATGAATTACATGCGCGTAACGAACAGAACGGAGAAAATTACTTCACTAAGAACTGACAAACGTAAAATCATGAACTTAAAATTTCTCAAAACAGTTAATGTGGCCAACTATGCCTATCCAGACATCATAAGAAGGTGATAATTCGATCCAGGTGCGAGATCTTCAGGCTACCTTCTTAAAATTCTCCGGAGAAACCGAATTCTGGGAGCACCGGCAGACGGAGGGCAATTTAGGCAAGGAGAAGGAACGGAAGAGGAGATGACGGCCGCGTATAGAGAGGGAGGAGGATGGGAGAGCGAGCGCGGAGAGCATGGGAGACATGCTCTCAGCGGGAAGGAGCTCGTGTGGTTGGAGAAATGAAACGTCCCCAGAAGAAAGGAGATAAAATGTTCGTTGCGCCAGATCACTAGTGGGCTAAATATTCGCCAGTTTTGGTCTGGAGTAAAGCCCAAAATTACCCATTATATTTTGTGGACAATACATCAACATTGGGAATCTTAAAGGGAACTCTTTTGACTAAGTGACTTTAAATTGTGGACGTATTCTTATGGTTTCATTAGCCTGATTGAGAGAATATTAGATAAATGCTAATCAGTTCAAAAAAATATATACACTAGGAAACCATATACCTAATTCAAATTCATTAAAAATCCACAAAACATCAAAGGTAAATTAAAATGAATCATCAATCTTCAGATCTCAACGGCGTTCTACAGTCGGACCGCTTGTCACCCCCCGCTCTCTCCACTCTCTATGCACACAAGTATATATTTGTTGATCAGTGTTGCATTAATTATGCATAAGGTTCTTCGCTCGGCTTCTTCCGATGCTTGCTGTAGCAATTGAATCTTGAGCGAGGTGAGCTGCTCTTCCATTCTTGCCATATATTTGATGTAATTTCAGTGTTTTCTTTGGTTTCTACCTCCTCTTGCTTCTATTTCCGGCTGCTAGATCCCTATTTTGATAACTTATTCTATCTTTTTAGTTGATAATTTTGATTGTTAATTTATGGAATAATATAATTGCATATTATTATCTCTGAATAATGAAGCAAGATTTTTGTTTATTTTGTAAATGATTCGCTCGGGCACTGGCAAGATAATCTGCGCGATCATTGAAAAAATGCGGACTCGTGTCAAAACATATTCTAAACTCACCAATTTAAGATTATAATCATGAATTAGATAGGATAGTATTGAATAAGGGCTGAATACACAGAGAATTAAGGTTTTTTTAGGTGTTCTTAAAATTTGATCCAAATCAAACACAGAATTGAGGTAAGAAATTAGGAATTTTTATAATCAAAAAAATATAACTCAATGATGAATCCACGGAATAAAAAAATCACTCGATTTGGATCAAGATTTGCAGAAAAATCCAAGAACAAAAATTAGGTAAAATTTTCGAACACAAAGAGAGAGAAAACTGAAATTAAATCTAAAATTAACCTAATCTATGATTCAAAATTAAAAGATAATGATACAAGACAAAATATTATGAAGAAAACACATAATCTTACCTGAATTCGCGCTTGAAATGATCCAATTGATCGCTGGATCAAGGGCTTTTCAATCCGCAATTTCAAAGAAGAAATTTGGCATTCAAGAGGCGATTTCTCCCTATTCTTTCGACAAAATCCTGATTTCAAGCACTCCTTGGACCCGGAAATGAGTCTAGAAGAGAAAAAAAATCAAGAGATTAAAGGATTGAGGTGTCTAAACAGTTCGATTGCTCGAAACATCCAAGAATATATTTCTCTACGAAGAGAAAGAATTTGTAATGTTTTGAAATTGGGCGTGACCATCGGATCTTCTCCTTGATGAGATCAATAGTCGCGATGGAATCCGAAGAGGCAAATCATTATGGTTAAATCGCGACTGTTGGATCTTCATTGGAGCACCAGGATCATGTCACGTGATCGCATGAAGAGAGAGCCTCCATAGATCTTGTCCATCCGATCATGAATCGACGTTTCAGATTCTCAAATGGCTCTTCAAATCCTGGCCGTTATAACTTCTCAAGTGAGCAGCCATGATTGATCTGTTTAATAAAACAAATTGGTGTGTACTCACATGTGATAACATGCATTTATAACTTAAATTCTTATCTTATTTCACTCATATTCATGCTTATTTTATGTAATTATGATGCATGTTATCTTAATTTTATAAATTTTCTCCATTGGAATGCCATTCTACTAAAGTTTATATTTATGCATAAATTAGGGATAATTATGTGCTTTCTTGATGATTAATCTTTTTGCAAAGTTAAATTAATAGGAATTGAGTTATTTCCCTGACTTATGTTGACTTTAGTAAATGATATTTAAAGGTTAATTATAAGAAGAAATTATTGGATGAGTAAAAGGGAGAGATTTTAATGAATACCTTTATGTTATTTTTTATTCATCTTATCTTCTTATCTTAAAATTATATTTTCAATGGCATAATATTAAAAAGAAAAGGAATTGTGATACAATGGAGAAAATTTGAGATTAAAAGGAGTTATAAATTTCTGAAGTTTTTGCCCTTTTTCGGACTTTTAGTTGATTTTTAATCTATTTTGTAATTAAAAAAAAATCAAAAAAGGGGTTTTTATTCCACAGCCCCGCGATGCTGATGTGGTGCGCTAGCTGACGTGGTGCACGGGACCAGCGCGCTGATGCGACGCGGCACTGAGGCCACGTGGCAGGGCCGCGCGTGGCCCACACGAGGCATAGGTGGTGCAGACACGTGGCAGGAGGCCACGCGGGTCCACGCGGACGCCCGTGAAGGGCGCCACGTCGCAGGCGGGTCGACAGGTGAAGGGCCCACGGGTTAGTGGGCCCTAGTAAGTATATTGGGGCGGTAACGCAAATGCGTACCGCCCCTCTATGTTTTATAGACGCCATTTCCATTATCTTTTTCCGTGTGGGACTATGTTCCCACACGTTTCTAATATGCAGGTGATGTGGCGGCATCACAAGCATCAGATCCAATGGTGAAGATGTCGATCGCGTGGACCCGGGTCCACGCGGTCATTAATCCGAGCACTGACGAGACGAAACCGCGAGGTCGTCGATTTCACGCAGTATTGCGTAAAAAATAATTCCAAACTAACCAATTTTAAGAAATTCACTCGAATTGAGGGGTATAATGGTAAATATGGGTCGAATCCACAGGGAATTAAGCAATTTCTTGACGTAATCATCAAATTTGATCAAATCGGATGAGAAATCGATGGAAGAAATTGAGGAAAATGGTATTTTAAGAAAGTAGACTTCAAATCGATTCCACGGAATCAAAAATCGTCGAATTTGGACTTGATTTCGCGGAGAAATCAAGATTCGAAGTGGAGAGAAAATTTCGAGCGTGAAAATGAGCGATTTTAGGTAAAATTTGATAAAATTAACTTCTAAATCCTAATCTAAACGAAAATCAAACACTATAGGAGGATAATTAAGGTAAAACCGCTTCCACTAAACCCGTTTAGCAATCGAAATGTCGCGATTAAACTGATTAATCGCGAAGAACACCAAGAACGTCACGACGAGCTTCAAGCGTCGATTTCTCCCTCAATTTTCTACCAAATCTCGACTTCTACCCCTCCGTGGATGCGGAATTGAAAGAGGAAGAGGAAGAACTTGAGAGAAATGAGAGAGAGAGGTGTCTAGATAGTCAATTTTGTTGAATTCTCACTCGGATGCTTTAGAACGACGAAGAACAAGTCTATATATAGGGCTTTTGATCGTAACCGTTCGATCAAAAAGATCGACGGTTACGATGAAACGATCCATCGTGGACCGTTTTGATTAAGTCGTGACCGTTGGATCGTGATGGACGGTCACGATTGATCCGTAGATAAGCGTTTAAAAACGCTTAAAAATCGCGTCCGTTGGATCTTGATCTAACGATCGCGATGCTCCCCGCCGGCTTTTAATCGTGGCCGTTATAATGCCTCCCTTTTGAGCACGTGCGTGATGATCGCCGGTGGTCCACACGCCCATTCGATCGACGCGAGTCGATCGATCGCTCGACGCGATCCAACGCTCTCCATCGCGCCACGTCACCTGCATCAAAAGAAGGGTGTGGATTAGTGCCACATGGGAAATAATTAAGGAAACCGTCGGGTTTATAAGACACGACGGTTTATAGGGTTAATAACCCTCCCCATATTGGGCAGGCTAAAGACCTCTTTTATACTATAGTAAATAAATATATATACTATATATCAGGCGCGACGTAGGCGCTACGCGGGTCCGCGTGGCGCTGCCACGTGGCCTTGCGTGCCACGTCGCATCCACGTGGGGCCCGCGCGAAAAACCATTTTTAGTTTTTTTATTTATTTAAAAATGGTTTTAAAATCGAAAATAAAATAAGAAAAACGGTTTAAAAATCCGGAAAAATTCCCTAAATTTCAAAAATCATATCTTTTAATATATAACTCCAAATTAATCCAAATTTCTTTCATTTGATCTAAAATTTAATTATCTATTATTCTAAAAAGTCAGATTTAATAAATAATAAGAGTTAAAATTATTATTTCAAAAAAATACATTCATTTATTAAGATTTTTAAACTTTAGAAAAATAAAAATGAATGTTTTATAAAAAAATTGTTTCTCTTATTATTTTAACTTTAAAAATAGTTATAATCTCAAGAAAAATATGGGTTATCAAATTATTAAACTCTAATTTATAAAAATTAATCCTAAATTAAAGTATTTTGAGATTATAATGACTTTTTAAGAGAATAATAGAAAAATACATATAAATATGATAACATGCATGTAAATGAAATCATTTATGCTTTAATATGCATGAAAATTCATGTTTTATGATGTAAATATAGCATGTTATCAAGCACGTGCGCTAAATTCGAGCTAAGTGGCGATGATCGAAGGCTTACCTTACGACACGTGGCGTCACGAGGAGCGCTCGATCTTCATCAAATCAAATGCAGCGTGATCGCAATCAGAAGGCCAGGATGAAATCCGATCTTCGTGTCACCATGGAGACGCGTGGACACATCGCGATGGTCCGATGTTCATCGAACGGGCAAAAAGCGCGTAAGCATGGAACACGATTGCGGACGCATGAGGAGCGCTCGATCCTCATCGGAGGGCTCTCGTTGAAGAAGAGCATGGATCGCGTCGTCGACCACGATCTTGAGAGATTGAACGGTTGGCATGCTTCGCGGAAGAGGTCCACGCGATCGCAGTTCGATCGCACCGCGATCGTGCCTCATCCGTGGTGAAATCGTGGCACACGATTTCCTCACCTTGGTGGCCACGATTTTCGTGAAATCGTGGCCACTAATCGGCTCTCGACCGGATCAAATGGCCAAGATTTTCGGGCGGAAATTCACTTTAAAAACCGATGTATCCCCTCCTTGTTCTTCAAATTTTGATTGATTCGTGAAGCAATTAAGCAGATTTGGAGCAAAATCTTAAGTTCTTCGTGATCCCCCCTCATTTAGACTCAATTGTGAGCAATTGGAGTGGAGTTGATCGCGAATTTCCTCTTGATTTCATCGAATTTTTCTCTTGAATTCCGAACGTCCGCGAGGAAGAAATCGAGCAAATTCACTTCAATCCATGTGAATTAAAGCCCCATTCTTGTGGAAATCGGGTTAGTAGTGAGATTTGATCGATTATCAAGTGGTAATTTGAGTTTTTATTTGGTTTAGATCTTTAATTTTGCAAATTAGTTCTTAGTGTTCTTCATTTTTCCCAAAATTTAGTTCGAAATTTTGCTGATTTTGAAAATAGTATATCTCTCTTATTATAATTTCAAATCACTTGATTTTGGTTTCATTGGATTCCTATTTTTATCAAATTTCCGTGGATAGCTAATTCGTCAAATTCCGACTTCATTTGATCCTTCAATTTAACATTTGACCGCGCATTGTTCATTTTTCATTAGAATTTGAACGTTGACTTTCGGGGTCAAGTACTTTCAATTTACAAATCAGAATTCGATCATTTTGGTCTCTTTAGAATCCTCTGGTTCTTAGACTTCTATTGATATATAAATTTCAGGATTTAGATATTATTTGACCAGTCAATTTGACGATTTCCTCTGAGGTGTTCATTTCAGGGATTTTCTGATCTTTGATTTTTAATAATTCATAATAAATCGATTTTTTATCCAAAAATCACGAATTCTATATCAATAAATTCCATTTTATCTCTAGTTTCCAAATATATAATTTTCGTAATCTTCTGACACCTTTTGATTATCTGATTTTACAGAATACCAACTGTTGGTCAAAGTGAATGCTTTGACTTTGACTTTTGACTTTTCTCTGTCAAATTCGAGATTTCAATTCTTAAAATTTCTTATTGAATATATTTATATTGTTTCTAGTCATCACATCTTATTTTTACTTCTTTAAAATCTCTTTTAAACATAAGTTTGACTAAGTCAACTCTGCGATTAAAGTCAACCCTGCTCTCTGTGGATCGACCCAATACTTACACAGTACTTGATTTTATATCTTTAACTTTGTGAGTTCGGTTTTATAAATTTTGTTTGACCTACGTTTATGTGTTTTAACGACCTCACTAAAATGCTTCGTCAACATGCGGCCATGTACCCCCTTCACTTAAGTGTAAATGAGGGGCTAAGATTATACCGCATTAATTTGTGTCGATCGAACAATTCTAAGTGCGTCATGTCACCTGCAAAGATATAAAAAGAAAGATAGTCTTACATGACAAAAATAAACGGAATCACACGGGTATATAAATAGTGCGTATTAATAGACTTAGCTTATATCTTGGAAAAAATGCTTAACCCACAAATCACACATACATGCGCACACACGCGCACACATGCGCACATGTGCACACGCACATGCGGGCACATACATCGCCACTTGGTGTGTACACAGGTTGTCATGTGGCAACGCCTTCACCATGTCAGCGACCACGTCAGCGCGTGGAATAAAAATGATTTTTCTAATTTTTAAAATTCTGAATAAATCCAAATTAAATTCGGAAAAATTCTAGAAAAATTACATAAAAATCGCTAAAAATTAGAAAATTTATAAATTTTAATATACATCTCCAAATTAATCTAAATTTTTTTTTATCAAAAATTAAAAAATCTATCATTTTAAAAAGTCAAATTTAATAAATAACAAGAGAATAAATTTTTCTTTTAAAAATATACTCATTTATCTTATAAAGTAAAACTTAGAAAAATAAATGAGTGTATAAAAATATTTCCTCTTATTATTTAACATTAAAACCCTATTATAATCTCAACTATATATGAGAATTATCTACTCTAAAATACTTTATTTAATTATGCATAAGTATCCCTAAACTAATACTTTTTTAGAGTATAACTTAATATCACATGAAATGATATATATGCACTCAAAGTATGATAACATGCATAAGAGTGTAATGTTTTATGCCTTAATTTGTATTAATAATCATATAATTGTGTGTGTAAATCGTATGTTATCAGGCACACGGAGAAAAAAGGAGGCCCACACTACGTGCAAACTCACGTCCATAGATTATTCAATGGCATTAATGTAAAAAAGGGTGGTTATGCAGGGTAAGATGAAAAGACCCGCTCTCCGGCATGTCTGCTTCAATTTATAACCTTGTAATATGTTTGACCTTATAATTCTCCCATGGAAATATAGATAGAGAGAATTGACAATGCTGTTTAGATTCATTAAATTGCAAAGAAAAAAGATAGTGTTAGTGAGGGATATAATCATAAAAGAATAAGGTAAAATAAAATCAATGGATACATAGACACATTGATATTCTAAGTTAGAGACACCATTTAACGAATTTCGTCCAAAGTCTTTTTAACGACCATAAATTTAAGCATAAGGTGTATGGCAAAATTTGAGAATTTCTTAATAAACTAAGATTCTAGTAGCCATACCTCTTAAATAGAGGCATTTATATTAATATCCTCCTCAATGGGCATAAACCTAAATACTCTTAGGAACCAAAATTCTTTGTGAAACACAATTTATTCGAGCCTCGGCGATGCAGTTATAGGTCTACCTATTGGGAATCGGCCCCTGAGAGGATATATATACAAATATATAGGAAGCAGGGGTGTCTCACTAATATCAATGAATATCAAGAAAGTGGGCTTTGAATTTGAAGCAGTGGATTTTTTTCGCTGGAACCCAATTTTCGATTTAGGTTTAATAAAAACCCTTTTCAAATCTTAATTGTAAATTCGTTCACGAGTCTCGAGCTAGGGGAGAATCGAGGCCCCATTCTGGAAGGAGATTGTAGTCGGGAGAGGCGAAGAGGCGAAATGGCGAACAGGTGCACCGTATCTCGGCAAAAGCGCTTCTTTTTGAAGGCTCGCGGATTCTGTTTTTCGAACAGTGAGCCGGCGAACAAGGGAGGATCCAGATGGTTTCCGTTGGAACGTGGTGCCGATATGTCGCCCACAAGTTCGCCTACTCGATGTCCATTGGGTGGAAGGTATATCACAGCGGTTAGCGATCCCTTTATCTATATTCCGTTCTTGGGTCCTTCATCCGCTCGGATTCCATTTTTCCTCTTCTTGGTATTTGACTGCATTTGGCTTATACCCGAACCATTCCGCGCCGTCGCATTCTCTTGTATCTGAATGTTTAATCTGCTAAGATTTGTGGGATAAATTTATAAAATCTCGTCGTTCATTCCATTCTCGTTGAAAAATCCAGAGAACTTGTCTGGAATTTCTGTCCTTGAATCTTGGATTTTTTAAAAATTATGATGGGAAAATTGCGCCTTGAGGTCTTTTAAATTTTGTTACAGAGCTACAAAGTGGGTCAAATCACTGAGACTCAAGTTGGGGACATTGTCTGGAAGAACTTATTTCAAGGGAAGTTGACTTATTTGCACTGGAACAAAGGTCAACAGATGGTGCCCACTATCGTGGAAGATGGGCCCGTTCTTGTCAGGAAACTCCCCGCCGTTGACCCAATGTATGTGATACCACTCTCTTACTCTAGACCTTGAAAAATATATGGCCGTTTCGTTTGGTTTCAAAATGTTTGAATTTTCGACAGGAGTGTATTCATTGGAGACGTCGTTGTTTTAAAAGATCCTGAGAAGCCTGAAGATTACCTTGTGAGAAGACTGGCTGCAGTCGAAGGTTACGAGATGGTATCTAATGATGAAAAGGATGATCCATTTGTCTTGGATAAGGATCAGTGCTGGGTTTTATCTGATAATGAATCTCTGAAACCAAAGGTATTTGGTAAAGATTTCATCAGACTTATTGGTGGGCAAAACTTTATTTAATTTACCTCCCTCTTCTGGTTAGAATCCTGTGGATCTGTGTTTTTGATAGCTACTGCCTCCTCAAACTTTTCCTCCGAAGGATTGCTGCTATGGTACACGAGTGTCTCAGAAACATCTTTGACATGGATTTGTGTCATTTAGGTCCCTGTGAGTGAACATCATGCAGCACCAATAGTGATGACTCTTATTATCTAGATGAATTGTGCGTCTTTTGACTGCTACCTCTTTGGAACACTAGTAATTGTATAGGAATTCTCTCATAGGCCCAAACTAACTATTTGGGCCTGCCCATGCCTGAAGAGCGATAATGTCGACGTGGAAAGAATAAACAGAAGTTGTTTTTAGTCTGTAGTGTCAGCTAAACCGTGCAAGCCTAATTTGTTGTCAAAAGTGGGATACAGGTGAAGTCTCAGTCTAATGCAGCCCTCATTCAAGGGCAGTTGTGATAACCCGAAATAGAGGAAGGGGGTAAGTTGTGAGGCCAGATATATATTGGAATTATATCAAAACAGTGGCCCTGTGGTTGGAGAGGACATCAATTCCTCTCAATGTCCATTGCTCATTGGGTCCCTTCATAGCTAATGGTCTCTTCGTAGCTAATGATCATTGTTTTGGCCTTATTCATATAATGAGAATCTCATCCTTCAGAATCAGCACGTTTTCATTACTTCCCCATCGCTGAGCAATTCATATGTGTGTTATGCAAATGATATCAATAACAATGACAGCAATGACAATGATGATGATGGTAATGGTGATCCACTCTGACAGGAAGCATCGAGATAGCCGAACTTTTCGGTCCTTTACCAATGTCAGACATTGTGGGAAGGGCCATTTATTCATTAAGAACAGCTGTTGACCATGGGCCAGTTCAAAATAGGTAATTTATTTATCTTCAGTTCTGTGAAATCTCTTTAACAAGTGCTATTGCTTCTTGACTGAATCTTGCCATTTGGCAGTCGCTATGGCATGAACTATGATTCACCGGTTCTTGCAGTGGAGTTGGACGTCGCTGAGATGACGAAGAGCTCCAAAAGATGAGATAGAAAGAGAGAAACTATTCTCTCAGGCATTTCTCCCTCCTCTCCTCTTTTCTTTGATGTTGCAGCATCCGACACTCAGAGGAGAACCCTAATAAGGATTTCTTTGACTTTGTTCCTCATGCCCAAATTGGCTGTGCTCACTACCACAACCTATTTATCCAAAATTGACCTCTCTCTCTCTCTCTCTCTCTCTCTTAATCTCATTCTCTACCTCAATAGGATTCTTCATTCTTAGTTCTTAAAACTTGAAACATCATCAAAGTCCATTCTCTAGCCTAACCATGCTTCAAAACCTAAAACTTATCCTTGGACCTGTGAAAATGAGTTTTACCATAGAAATGGAAAATAAGTTACATCAAAATATTTTGATTACTAGCACTAGTTTATTATAATGGCCAACTACTCTTAGTTTCTTGACGTAAATTAAAGTAACATTTTGTGACTAAAAAAATCGCAATTTAATATTTTTTAATCTATTTTTCAAAAATAAATGTATAACTCATTTGCACTCTAGATCTAATACTTTGATGCACCAACTAATATATATTATATGGCCTATGAGTCGATTACAATTCTATGAATCTCATTTGTGTTTATTAAAATAAAATTTATCTATTCTTGTGTGATATTTTTAATGAAGTTCATGAGCATATGTAATGACTAAATGAATTATGATAAGATCATATTACACTAATAACTAGTTTTTAAATATATGTTCTAAACATTTTGATTCGTGGGATATTCGAGAAAGACATCGAATTATCCAGAAAGAATAATACTATATAATGTGACTCATACAATGAGTATGACTGATCATGTAACTATCGATGTGGAGATGCTAAAGGATAGATAGTGGGTTCTCTTCAGAGAAAAAGTTCACTGAAATCGATCTATATGAATCCTTGAATGATATATACCTAATTGTCACTAAAGTTCATTTATGTCATGATTATGTATGTGATCCTTTGACTTGAGACACCAAAGACATCTTGTGCGTTGATGATCATGTTTTGATTATAACTTACAAAATCCCTAGCCATGAGAGCTTTAAAATGTTATATATTAGATACGACATGAAATCCTTGAAGATGATTGTGTGATCAAGATGGGATTGTCCCACCCTTGGTGTTCGAGGAGATTGACTAAAAGAATGAGATGTATAGAAATTATTGGCCAAGTTATTAAAAATATTAGAAAAATGAGTTCCCGATGATCGCTTTCACGCACTAGTACTAACTTGAGTGATCGATTAGGGTTTGACCGTTACTTATGAGTCTCATGCAGATGAAGTATTATACATAAAGGTTTTATAAGAGACTTCTTATATACTCCATATCTCTTAGAGTATGTGGTCTGACTTGGCACCTAATGTGCTAGCAACTTGACCTATTGCTTGGGTTAAATTGATTCTTGATAAATTAATCTATATGTTAATATATATAATTAATAAAGGTTAACAAATAAGGTATTATTGAGACTATAGAGTTATTAACTACTGAGATATATGAACCTAGAGGGTCACACACATAAGGTCTATAGATATTGATGTATATAAATATAATTATGAGGATTTTTATAAAAAATTCACATACTAAATGTCTATTAATAAGGGGAGAACGACCACAACTCAAGGTGCTCATACAAGCTTTGTGAGAATTCTCTCCATTTTTTAATTTCTTTCTTGGTAAAGAGATTTGAAGAGGAGATCTAACCATTTAGAGATTGTGTAGATATCACTATAAGCTAGACACTTGAATAACTTCAAGAACTTCTTCAAGCAAACCCTGTGAGTATATTTTCTCATATATATTAGATGATAGGATCATCAGTTTTTGGTACCTTGGTATTTTAAATATTCAATTCAATGTATTCCATTGCACTTGATGTTTTGATCAAAATTTTAGAAAACTTATCAACCTCAGATCCTAACACCAACCTACAGACCTGAAGGGAGTAAAATTTTGATAATTTTTAATTGTATTATTTTTTAAAATATACATAGCATACTTATTATATCTTAATCATATAAAGCAAATGGTAGCATCTAGTGGAATGTCCCCTTTTAGAGGTTTTTCTCATTCTCCATAAACTCACACTCTAAAGTCATGAGAGCTCAAACAAGTGTCAACATTCAACCTTGCCCTTTTGTTGGTTGCAATCTCGATCCCTCATTTAGTAAAAAAGAGGCACTCAAAGGCACAAGATGTTGCACATATTGCGGTGAACTCTTTTTCTTGAGCTCCAAGATGTGGGTATTTATCACATCCAATTTTAGTGAAAAAGGTTCATCTACAAAGTGGCTTAATTAGTCTTCAAGAGACAATTTTAACCTTGTATATTGGGTCTCAAGTGTCGAAAAAATGCAAGCGTCATTGAAGCACATCTTGTTGTACTTAAGGTAGACTCAATGAAAACTTATTTTTCAAGACTAAAGGTTGATTATGTGATTAATTTCTACTATAATTTAAGTACTTGGTGGTATTTCAGAAATGACAAACATGAGATTTTGTCTCACAAAGTATTGATCATTTAGGAGCTTATCTCTCATGACCTGATATGATTTCTTGATAAACTCTCAATGTAGATGATGAGGATATAACCTTAGACTTAGAAGAAGCTTTTTTCACATTGAGAAAAGGACAAGACACTATCAGTGAACATCTTCAAAAGCTCCCATTCTTTGATTGTAATAGAAAAACATCATCTTTCTTTTATTGATATGAAGGGATGCCATTTTGTCAAGTACATCTCTCTTTTGCCTAGCCATTTCAAGCATGTCTTGCATTGAGTACCATCGAGTGGAGGCATCCATAAGGAGATTATAAATGTTAATCATTTTAGGAGATCCTTTGGCTGCAACAACAAGTCCATGAAGACACATAAGAATCTTAGCAAAAGTTCTTTTACAACTATCACCAAAGGCATATTGAGGGGACATTGATCTTCTTTCTACATACACCAATTTCTTTCAGACCGTCTCGAAATAAATATGTTAAGGACATGACCCATGAATGGTGTGCCTTATTAAACCTTGCACTAGTAGTTTTCAATGCCCTTTTTCCAACAATGCAATCATCACTTTATTATTTCTACCATAGTCTGTTGTAATTATGCAAACTTAAGAAATAATAAATTCACTAAAATTTAAGTAAACAAAATTTATGCACTACATAAAGAAGAAAAATAAAGTTGTACCAAATTTTAGCATGCTTTATAAATTTTAGTCTCTTTAAGACGCGGATGAATACATCTGCCATGTTTTGACTAGTGTGTGAGCCCATCAGCTCATCTACTCCTAAAACACACTCACGTAGAGACCAAGAATCATCAATACAATGGATTTTCGTCTCCCATTTTGGGCAATTCATCAGGGTTTG
Source organism: Lemna minuta (assembly GCA_024174645.1). Lineage (NCBI taxonomy): Eukaryota > Viridiplantae > Streptophyta > Magnoliopsida > Alismatales > Araceae > Lemna > Lemna minuta. The sequence continues at coordinate 1,156,877 of CM044108.1, read as the reverse complement.
TCCAAAAATCCATTGTAAGAGAAACCCTGCTGATTGATCTACGCATTTCTCCAAGACCACATTTTTTGTCTTTAAACTTTTTCACATTATGCTTGATGCATCATAGAGTAAGAAAAATTTTAGACACCATTGTGCATCAAAAGACATATTTTTTCGGCTTATGGTGCATTGAAAAATGTGAAGACCACAACAGCACTTACAAGTAAAACAATCGACATGCTCCTTGCACTGCGCAATAGTTCATTCTACATACATGTTTTGTTGGGCAATTGGGCGAGCGAAAATGTTGGCGACAAAACGGCTGGTTTAGAAGGGGTTTATGCTTTCTTTACATTAGAGGATATTCTCTCTCTACATGCCACCATAGTTTGTTAGTGCTAAAATTTCTTATCATTCATAATCATCCTCCTCCCGAATATTACAAGATAACCTCCATTTTTAGAACAAGTAGAGTATTTTGCCATTTCTGACCTCCTCTTTGGTTGATCAATACCAATTACTTCATGAGGGTCTTGCATACATGTTGTAAAATGTCAAACCCAAATGGGTGGGTAGTCACTAATAAAAGCAACATGATTGCTCCTATTTGACAAAAAGGGAAACCGGCTATTGGTCATCCATTTTGCCCTTGTTGTTCGCTTAAATCACACAACTTTTGTAGTGGAGTTAATAATGCTAGAATCTGAAATAGAGAGAAATAAAGTGGTGAATTGAGATCCAAAGATAGGAATACACAGGAGGAAATGAAATAAGTGCGAGGGAAATAAGATAGAGAGGGGAAGAGAGAATTCAAGAGCAAGAGGGAGAGGAAACAATTAAGCACGAGATAGCTATAAAGAGAGATATTGATAGAAATATATTTGATAGAAGAGAGTCGAAGAGGTAGTTCGAGCCGCACACATAAAGAGTGGAAAAATAAGGGTTAGAGAGATTTCTTCAAAGACAGAGAGAGAGAGAGAGAGAGAGAGAAATAGATTGAGAGAGCATGAGAGACTCATGTGGATAGAAAATTTAGAAATAATTATGGAGAGAAGGAGACACAGAAGTTTGCGAGAAGAAAGAGAAGCACATTTAGAGAAAATTATATAAACTAGATTAAAAACTAAAAATTTGATCTAATAAAAAAACTAGATGCAATTGAATCGAACTAAATTGGCAATTAGATGGAATTAAATGCAAAGAACTGAACTATTTGATTATTGAAAACAAATTACAAACCTGGAGACTGGACGAAGGTTGAAAAACGCCGAGAAAAAATTGAGAAATCGCAGAAGCTGTGGTCAGGAAACTAAGAACTGGGGTTTGGGAGGTCTGGGAAGAGAGGACTGGAGGCAGAGATGCAGAGGAGATTGTGAAGTTCTCTCACTCAGCCGAGCGTCAACTGTGTTAGATTTTGAATAGCCGTTGAATCTTGAGATCCAATGGCCCCCATTTTTACGAGCTTAAGTGTGTCGAAATTACTCTCACTCTCTCTTCCAGACAACATGATCAAAAAATAGATGAAGGATCACTTCACTCTCGTGAAACTGAAGTCATATGCTTTCGGACGGCTTTTCCCACATTTCTCTTAGCAGACTCTGTGTGAGTGAGAGAAAGAGAGAGAGAGAGAGATGGATGTCTTACCCGCCTGATACGTCAGCCATGAAAAAAGAACCCATTACAACAGCGGACAGGTATCTCGAACCATCCCTCTACAACAACATCTACTCCTCCGCAGACCCTTTGGGAGAATTCTCTGGAGTCTGAAGTGAGGCCGCTGCCACCCTCTCCCCTTTGTGCTCCTCTACGACTGTCCTGAACTCCTCCACCATGGCTGGGTCCTTAAACTTTAGAGCAAACGTGGCCAACCCAAAAGCCTTCCCTTCTTCACTGACAGCACTGTTCACGCAAGCAAAAGTAACACCCCTCTTCTCCATGGCGGTCAATGCCATGTCAGGGTACAAATTTGCATTCAAAATAAGCCTCAGATTTCCTCTTGCCCTCATGATAAGCCTAGATTTTTTTGCAGCATTTGAAACGTTGACTTTTACCTCCCCCTTCCCTCTCTCCTTCCAGCCACCATCAATGAACTCAAAGAGCACTGCATCAGCAGTGAAGACCGGCTGCTCATTTTCTTCCCCAGTCTCAACTGTCACCTCGGAAAGTGTCCCCTGGGTGGCCCCGCCAGTGGATGTAGCAACACTGAAGAGGTTGGTAGTTGTGGTAGAGCCAATGCTGCTCAGCCCAAAGAGAGACCCAGAGCTCACTGACCCAAACGAAAAAGAGCTCGCTGAGAATCCAGTCCCAGAGAGACCAGAGAATGCATTTTGACTGCTAGACAACTGCCCGAAGGAGCTTAGACCTGGCTGCCGCTCACTCTCACTGACTTCTCCTTCTTTGACTTTGTCTTCCTCTTTCTCTTTGTCCTCAGTTCCTTCTTTGACTTCTTCCTCTTTTTCTTTCTCCTCAATTCCTTCTTTAACTTCCTCCTCTTTTTCTTTCTCCTCAGTTTCTTCTTTAACTTTTTCTTCAACTTCATCATCTCCTCCTCCATCCTCTTTGTCTTCTTTCTCACTGGTTACCGCAGCAGGTAAATTAACAGCGTCATTAGATTTACCGTTTTGGTCAAATTCTTTATCTTCCTTTGCACTCTCAACACCATTATCAGAGGAGGGCACTCCGGTAACAATCTCAGATCTTGGAAGAGATTGGGCAGCAGAATCAGGCACCTTCTGAACAGAGCGAGGCAGGGGCGCAGAGAAAGAGATCTTAGCAAAAGGATTGGAGGAAGAAGAATTGGTAGATGGCGGCTGATGGCGGCGGACTTTGACTATTTTCCTGGTTGCCAAAACCTCATCACTGGCCCTTTGGAAGGTCCCCATCTCGGGCTCAGGTCCATCTTCCTCATATCCTGAATTGTCCCGAGACAGTTGCCCAGCAGCAAACCTCTTCTTTGAAGAGTGGCCTGCATCCTCCATTGATAAATGCCGAAATTCTACAGACTTGAGTCAGAGAAAATTTGGATCACAGGAGCGGAATGGGAATCCGAAATTCTTGATGACCTGAACAAGAACAATAACTGCCACAAATTAAAGCATAGCAAAATTATTAACATAGGTCAGATGCCCAAGTCAGATTGAAAAAGAAAAATGATGCCCATTTGAAGCTTTTGAGAAAGATGTAATTTCCCCTTTGAGGCGCACTGGTGCTAATTCTACGATTTTACCGATATTAATTAATTAAAAATTACGAAATCATGAAACTATAAATAGGCTGTGCTTTCATCAATAGACAAAATACAACTGAGGTTTTTAGCAACCTCTGGAATAAAGTACCCGCACTAAAAATGGAAGAGAGCAAAGGAAAAAGGATAGAACCGCGGTCACTGTTAAAAATGTATCCAAAACAAGTGACGGCTCACGGACTACCAGTAGAAGGGTAATTCTGAAAATTGATAGGGTCATGAGAAAAAGAACATTCTATTGGAGCTAAAATCACAATCTTTGGACAAGGTCTTCCGCACAAACATACCAAAAAAGGAAGAGATTTATCCGAAATTCCGAACAGATTTCATCGGGGTACAAGACTTTCAGGATACCAGCACCCTAATAAGGGTAAAAGAAAATAAGATAATTAACCGTGTACATAATAATAGTATCGGGAAGCTCACCAACCGCGGGTGATCTTCCATTATGTGTTTCGCAAAAAAAATAAAAATCAACGGTCACCCGCCACCGAAGTCACAGAAAATATTCTCTTGAAGTTTGTTATCCCGTAGGAGTAACCCTCGTAAGCCGGAATGGTAAACAAAAAATCCAATGTCATACGACGAATCTTTTTCTCCCAAGTGAACGTACCTGCAGTAAACTAGGAGATATGGAGCCTAAGATATGCCGAAAAAAGAGCGCAAAAGATGGACACTCCCGCGAGGATGCCGGCGACCACTTCGTTTCAGAGATCGGCCTTCTTTGACTCTGGTTACGAGGAGGGGAGGACCCCGGAAGTCGCAACCTAGGGTTTCGAATAGTCGGCCTAAATAATAACGATTTATACGAAAATAAATACATACTGGATATCAGATATTTCAGTTTTACTGTGATATAATAATTGTAAATACAATTTGACCATACTATATTTTAATTTCGAACCTTCGAGGTATATTTAGAAAATTAGCTGCAAAGCAGAGGTACCCGGAAAATAAGATATTTCGAAAGATGCCCGTTTTCCAAATTATTTATTTTAATTTAGTGGCTTGATCAATTTCTTGCCTCCATTTGTGACCATGATCTAGATTGTCTCTCAATCAAAAAATAGATCACGGATCGGGGTAGCCTTTCGCCATTTTCAGCAGCATTTTCTCCTCTTGTTGAGTTTAATCTTTAAATTTATATTTAAAACTCTAGGCTAGCTATGAAAAAAAAACAGTTTGTTCGCTAGAGTGATTATGAATGCAAGTAAGAATCGTACGTGTAATGAACTGCATTGTTGAATAGATTGTATGCTCGAGAATTAGAGAGATCTTAATATGTGTCATTGAATTAGTTCTATCGTCATCCGACATCAATTTTCCTTTATAATTAAAGATAACGTGATATCAGATGCATAGAGCATGAAAATATACCAAATCTAATGTGGATTTTGGCTCAAATTGATCAAGACGTATTTTTAGATGGTGAGGTTTGGTTATGAATTTCTCACTTGTTCATGCAGGCCTCGATGATTGAGCAATGTCAAGTGCCCTTCCCCTTGTTTCCACAAGTTCATTCCAATAATGAAAACATAAAGACTTGGCCATACACATAATGGTACAAAATTACTTAAAAAAGGAAGATAGAAGATAAAACCATTCCACCTTGTGACAAGTTGAGCACCATTTAAATAGGGGAGCAAACCCTCATAAATGGGCAAAGGAATCTTCAACTGTCCTTGTCTTGTCAAATTCTTTTTTATGCTTAAAAAAGTTGGCATAAGACTCCTCCTTGCACTTCAAATAATCAATGAGAATTTATCATTGCTTAAAGCTGCCAAGATGGGTTGTGACGTGTCATTTTTGTGCGTCGTTAAACACAAAGACGATGGTCAAACAAAATTTATAAAAATGAACTCACAAAGACAAGATATAATAATCAAGTACTGGGTAAGTATCGGGTCGATCCACAGAGAGCAGGGTTGACTTTAATCGCAGAGTTGACTTGGTCAAACTTAGGTTTAAAAGGAGTTTTAAATAACAGAATATAAGATGTAAGATATGGAAATGATATAAATAAGGTAAATAAGAAGTTTTAAGATTTGAAATCTCGGATTTGACAGAGAAAAGTCAAAAGTCAAAGTCAAAGCATTGACTTTGACCAGCAGTAGGTGTTCTGCAAAATCAGAGAATCAAACAGATTCAGAAGATTACGAAAAGTAGATATTTGGAAACTAGAGCGAAAATGGAATTTATTGATATAAGTTTTGTAATTTTTGGATAAGAAATGGATTTATTATGAATTATTGAAAATCAATGATCAGAAAATCCCCGAGATGAACACCTCAGAGGAAATCTTCAAATTGAATGCCCAAATGAAATCCAAATCTTACAATTTATATGTCAATAGAAAGCTAAGAACTAGAGGAATCCAAAAAGACAAAAATTATCAAATTCTGATTTGTCAATAAAAATTAATTGACCCCGAAAGTCAACGTTTGACTTCTGATGAAAGATGAACAGTCCATGGTCAAACGTTAAATTGAAGGGTCAAATGAACTCGGAATTTGATGAAATTGCTATCCACGGAAAGCTGATGAAAAGAGGAATCCAATGAAACCAAAATCAAGTGATTTGGAATTATAATCAGAGAGATATCCTATTTTCAAAATCAGCAACTTTTCAGATCAAAATTTGGGGAAAATGAAGAACACTATGAACTAATTTGTAAAATTAAACTTCTAAATGTAATAAAAACTCAAATTACCTCCTAATAATCGATCAAATCTCACTACTAACCCGATTTCCGCAAGGATGGGGCTCCAATTCTCGTGGATTGAAGCGAATTTGCTCGGATTCTTCCTCGTGGACGTTCGGAATTCAAGGGGAAAATTCAATGAAATCAAGGAGAAATTCGTGATCAATCCCGCTCCAATTGCTTCGCAATCGAGTCTAAACGCGGGGGGAACACGATGAACTAGAGATCTTCCTCGAAACTCACTTAATTTCTTCACGAGTCGATCAAAAGTTACAAAACAAAGAAGGGAAATACATGCTTTTAAAGAGGGAAATTGGCCCGAGGATCATGGGCAATTGACGCGTTCGTGGGGGCGTTTTCAAGCGTCGTGGAGGCGGTTTCTAGTGCATGGCTTTGTGGCTTGAAATCTGCGGGGAAAGAGCTTCAATTTTGCTTCGAAAAGAGGCATGATTTTCGGCGCGATCGGGCCACGATCGGGCCACGATCGCGCCGCGATCGGGCCACGATCAAGCCACGATCGGGCCACGATCGCGCCGCGATCGGGCCACGATCAAGCCACGATCGGGCCACGATCGCGCCGCGATCGGGCCCTAATCTTCGTCGTGGTCGATTTTCGGTTGTCGTCCGGTCGTCTGGAGGCGATTCCGTCGCTGAAGGAGCACGATCGCGGTTCGATCGCGCCGCGATCGCGGTTCGATCGGGCCGCGATCGAACCGTTCTTCCACCTGTCTTCACTGCCGTCCGATGAAGGTCTGATCGTGATGAAGATCCCGACCGTCCGATGGAGATCAGACATTTCCGACGCGTCCACGCGATGCTTCGGATCGCGAAAGATCCCGACCGTCCACGCCGCATCCAACGCCTGTAAACAAAAATCAATGACGTGGCCACATATTTATTTTCAGCAAATCAAGAGCCGCCACGTAAACATTGAAACCGCGTTGCATTTAATGCACGCGGTTTCATTTAATGCTGTGTCAGAGGTTCGATTCACTTAAATTGCGGCGCATTTAATGCGCCGCAAGGAATCTTTGCCTTGACTGTTTGTCTTATTAGGCGGCGAAAAAATATCTTTTCTTTCTCATTGGTCCACGTCGCCTCGACCACTGTTCCTGAAAAAGAAAACATAAATGCGTTTGTCTTATTAGGCGGGGAGAAAGGCCATCTTTTTTTCTATTGGTCGCCGTCTTTTTCCCTGACACATCTCGATTTAATGATCGCGTAGACCTAAGTCCACGCGATCGACGCCGTTCAAACTCAATCCGACGCCCGCCAAGCCGCCACGTCACCTGCAAAAGAGAAACCGCGTGGGAACATAGTCCCACACGGAAGAAATAAACGAAATCGACGCGGTTAAATAGGGAGACGATCTATACGGTTAGCCAGTTCTAAGAATAGGCTTATATGTACGATAACCCTATGATATGACTATATTACATGATGTAAATGCCACGTGTCAGCCTCGCGTCACGCGCGGGCCACACGCGTCCTGCCACGTGGCCTCAGCGCCACGTCGTAACGGCGCGGTGGACCCGCGCGCCACGTGGGCCCGCTCGCCACGTCAGCCCCGCCTGGGCCCGCTCGCCACGTCAGCCGCAGGTAATTTCTCCCCCCTTTTTCGCGTTTTTTTAACTAAAAAAAATACTTAAAAATTCAATTAAAAATCAAATAAAAATCAGAAAAAATCGTATAAAACTTCAGAAATTCATATTTCTCAAAATACAACTCCTTTTTAATCCAAATTTTCTCCATTGGATCACAAATTCTTTTCTTTTTAATATCATGTCATTTAAAATATGTTTTCAAGAAGGAAATAAGGATGAATTAAAATTTCATTAAATAAGTTCTAATTAAATATTCTAAATCATAAATTCATCCTAAAATCATCCTTCCAAACATGTACTAAAGTCAAAACTCCTTTAATAACTGAGATTAACTTCTATTAATTTAAACAAAAGATTATCATCTATTAAACATGAAATTATCCCTAATTTATGCATAAATATCAACTTTAGTGAAATGACATGTCAATGGAGAAAATTCCTAAAAAGTATGATAACATGCATCATATTCACATAAAATGAGCATGAATATGAGTTAATTAGGGTAAGAATTCAGGTTATAAATGCATGTTATCAGGTTGTTAGGCCCCTTACCCAAAACTTGTGATAGAACAATTGCCCCAAAGCTAGATGATCATTATCATTTCACACACTTGTTCGTCTTATGTGTTGACATCATTGTGAGGATTTCATGTTTTCAAGTAGAGTGCATTGCAAAATTCATGGTGTTTGCAATACACAAAGGATGGTTATTGTGCCAAGTGTGTCATGTGCATGTGACATAGTCATTCACATTGATAGAGGTAAGAGGTGCCACACCAAGGTCCTCATATCTCTAAGAAATCAAATTAAGCTTGGGTCTCATAGCTTCTTGAACAAGTGAGTGATTGGAAATGGAGACAACTGATGGATATTATGTGTCTTGCAAGCTAATCATACTTTCATCTTCGGTTTATATTTATCGAAATGAACTTTTATTTATTGGCATTCTTGTGTGATGTTTGTAATGAAGTCCATGAACATATGCAATGATCAAGTGAATTATGATGAGATCATAATATAGTGATCACTCAGCTTTAAACATATGTTCTAGATATTCATATTCGTGGGATATTTGAGCAGGACATCGAACTATCCAGAAAGAATAACACTATTTGATCCGACTCATATGATGAGTACGATTGATCTTGTGGCCATTAGTGTATAGACACCAATGATAGATAGTGGGTACTCTTTAGAGAAAGAGTTCACTAAATTGATCTGTATGAATCCGTGAATGGTATTATGCCAAACTTTCAATCAAGTTGATTCATATCATGATTGTGTATGTGATCCTTTGACTTGAGACACCAAACATATCATGACCGTGTTTTGACTATGAAATACGAATCCCTAGCCAGGGGATCTCCAAAATGTCCTATATTGGATATGACATGAAGTCCTCGAAGATGATTAATTTGTCAAGATGGGATGGTCCACCCTTGATGTAAGGGGAGATCGACTAAAGGAATGATTTGCAGTTAAATCCTTGGCCAAGGTAGTGGAAATATTAGAGAAGTTTTTCTTGATGATTTTCTTCTCTCATCACTACTAAATTGAGTGACTGATTAGGGTTTGACAGTTAACCATACCCTTAGTCATTCATGAGTCTCAAGCACATGAAAGATTATACGTACATGGTAATCGATGAGGACAGGGTTCAATGAAAGAGTTCTAATATACTCCATATCGAGCTTGGCACCCACTAAGCTGGCAACTAAACATGTTGATTGGGTTAAATAGATTCTTAGTCAATTAATCTATTTGTTGATAAGGAGGAGCAATAAGTGTTATTGACTCAGCGGAGTCATTAATTGGTGAGATATATGAACCTATAGGGTCACACACATAAGGTCAATGGGCATTGGTGGATGTTGATAGCATTATTAGGGTTTTTAAAAAAAATTTCACATTCCCAATGTCTATAAATAAGGGAAGAATGAACATAAAAGGGTGCCGATGCAAGCCTGGTAGAAATTCTCCCCTCTCTTCTTATCCTCTCGTAGTGACGAGTGTTTTAGAGGAGATCCAACCGTCCAACAATATTATGGATACTGAGTGAGGCCAGACGCTTAAACGGCTTGAAGAACTCCAACATATAATCCTTGTAAGTATGAATTTTATTATATAATAGATGATAATATCATCTAGAATAGATGATTAGATCATATATTCTTGGTGCTTCAACTTTGTTAAATGTTTTGATTCAACATTTTCCACTGCAATCGATGTTTTGGTCAAAACTTTGAAGAGCTTGTCGAGCCTCAAATTCCAGAAACAATGACACGGGTTGGTAAGTGTGGAAATAGGTAGTAAGCATGGTGGGGGAGAGTGTCTTGGGTGGGTGTGGTGGCACTCGGTTCATTACCTTTCTTTTCTTGCTCTTTTAGATGTATAATATCATTTAGAAAAGCTTGTTAACTTTTGATTGTGAATGTGATTTTTTAGCATATTTTATAGATTTCATATTTATCATTAATTATTAATAAGAGGCATGAGAAAAAGAAGCACTAGGAGATGGAGGAGAAGAATATAATAAATAGAAAGAAAATTGGGTAGACGTAGAAGAAATTGACATGGTTAAATGAATGAGCCATTAAAATACATTAAAATAAAATGGACAAGGAGAGTGATAAAAGTACTATGAGAATTTGATATTCAAGAAAGTGACGAATTTCAAAAGATTGATTAAAAAAACTAATTTGACCAAGAAGCAAGAATGACACAAAATCAAAGGTCATAACATGCAATTATATGATTATTAATGCAAATTAAGGCATAAAACATTCCATTCTCATGCATGTTATTATACTTTGAGTGCATATCTATCATTTCTTGTAATTTAAATTTATAATCTCAAAATGTATTATTTTAAGGATAATTATGCATAATTAAAGAATATATTATGACAGACGAGATCTCGCGATGCTTCTTCTTCATGCGTGATGTGACAAAATTTGAGCGCTTTTATCTTCAATTGAATGGACACAACTTAACGGTAACGATTCGCATCCAAGCGTTTCATCTTAGCCGTTGATTGAAGATGAAGAGCCAAATCCAACGGCCACACCCAAATTTTCCTATTTATACGCATGTTCTTCAATGGAAAAATGTATTCTTTGGTGTTTCGAGTAATCAAACAATTTATACATCTCAATCCTTGAATCTCTTGCTTTCCTTCTCTTCTAGATCAATTTCTATGTCCAAAGAGTGTTTGAAAGTGAAATTTTGTTGAGAGATTAGGGAGAAATTGCCTCTTGAATGCCGAACTTTGTCTTCAAAATCACGAACTGAAAAGCCCTTGATTTGATGATCAATTGGATCATTTAGAGTGCGACATTAGGTTAGATTATGTGTTTTCATCCTAATCTCTCATCATGTATCGTTAGATTTCAATATCAAATCGTAGATTATTAAAATTTTAGATAATTTGTTAGTTTTCTCTCTCTTTGCGATCATGAATTCTATCTAATTTTTGCTCCTTGATTTCTCTGTGAATCTTGATCCAAATCAAGTGAATTTTGATTCCATGGATTCTTCATGGAGTTCTCTTTATAAACTTACTAAAATCCCTATTTCTTACCTCAATTCCTTGTTCAATTTTGATCGAATTTGAATAACACTTCAAAAATATCTTAGTTCTCTATGGACTCAACCCTTATTTGCCAATATACTATTGAATTCTTGATTATAATCTTAAATTGGTGAGTTTGGAATATGCTTTGACATGTCTTCGCGTGTTTTCAATGACCACCCAAAAATGTATTGTGAGAAGGTATTATTATTTTTGAAGAGTTGAAGCCAAACCATTATCACTAAATGTTTTGCAAGGACCAGAGATTGAAGTTCAATCAAGTTATCTAGAGGGAAAAAATGAGGGATTGCATTGTCATTTTTGAGGTATTTAGTTAAGTCACACAAGGAAATTCACAATAAACCTAAAAGTTAAGGACAACTTGACAAGGACTTATTGTGCATGTGCATAGAGATTAGTTGTCAAGATGATACCGATGATCAAAAGCACAAAATAATATTTTTCCCAAGTTTATATTTGTAGAAGCCAATTTGTAAAAGGATAGATAAAGAAAAATGGAGAGAGCATATAATGGTGGTCACACAAGGAGGTCCTATGTAAGGCTTTATGAGAGAGAAAGTAAGAGAGGAGAAAGAGCAATTTTAGTCCATATTAGGATTTCACACTCCTCATGATGCTTGGGCATGGATATATCCATATTCTACTTGAAAATAGAAATATAAACTAGTATAATAGAAAATATTAAACGTCTTTTGGCGACTCGACGTCTTTAAGTTGTGCCTATTCGATCTTCATCGGACGATCGCGATGAGTTCACATGTCCATCAGTGCATTTCATCTCGACCGTTATAACTCCCCAGATCAATGGCTGATATTAAATCATCTTTAAATCAAATCGTTGCCTAATCAGATGCCGCCACATACCTTGCCAAGTAAGTAATATCCGACGCATGCGATTTAACAACGTGATTTAAAGATGATTCTCGTTGCACCACGTCACCTGCAACTAAAAAGAAAGATAAATAGTCTCACATGTAATAAATTATAATGTTTAATCGCATATACAAGGTATAAGAGCTTAATGGGTTAGCTTAAATCCATTAAGGATGCTTTACCCATTATTCACTCTCTCTCACACATGTGTGCACACATGGACACATGCACGTGCACACGTGTCACACATAGATGCCGCCACGTGGTGTGTACACGCGTCACCACGTGGCGACGCTTTGCCATGTTAGTGCGCGATTCAATAAAATATTTTTTAATTTATTTTTTATTCATTTTAAAATAAAAAATATGTTTAAATAAATTCAAAAAATTCTAAAAAAATTTCTAAACATTGTAAATTTCATAAATTTAAAAAATATAACTCCAAATTAATCCAAATATGTTTTGTTGGATGAGAAATTGAATTATCTATCATTATAAAAATTCAAAATATTTAAATAATAAGATAATTAATTTTAATTTAAAAAATACACTCATTCTTCTTAGAAAATAAATTTAGAAAAATACATGAGTATAAATAAAAAAAATGTTTTCTCTCATGATTAAATCATGATAATACAATTATGATTTCAAATATAAATGAGAATAAATTATATTATTAGAATTATGCACAATTATCCCCAAAACGATACATTTTTAGATCATAACCTAAAATTACATAAAATGATAGAAATGCACTCAAAATATGATAACATGCATACACATATAATATTTAATGCCTTAAATTGCATTAATAATCATGTAAATTCATGTATACTTTGCATGTTATCAATAGACTTAGCTTAAATCATCACATGATGATTGGAGAACCTAAAAGAGGAGCCCTAAATGTCAAGGGTATAGAATCTAAATAGAAAATAATTTGACAAGTAAGTGGTTGGGGAGTGTAGAGGCAACACTAGGAAAAATTACCAAAATGATGCAAAAATTCACGAGTAAGGCTAACATTGCCCAAGTGTAAGAAATTCCTTGTTCTTTATGCTTTAGTAGAAAATCAAGCTGACAAAGAATGTGTAGGGAACTATGAAGAGGTCAATGCAATGAATCAAGCATCTCCCTAAAACTAGTGGAGCAATCATGGGAACATGAACTACAACAAGGTACTTCGACCTCCATACCCACTAACGAAACGAAAAGTGCGGTCATTTAAACACACAATCGTCGGTCAAAAAATATTTATAATTCTAAAAAATATTTACGATGATTAAAAATTAGAAATCAAGTACAACAATGAGATCGAGTCGAATCCTCATAGAGCATGGTTGACTTTTATCAAAGAGTTGACTCGGCCAAACTTAAGTCTAATTATGGTTTTTAAGAAATGAGTATGCTATTTTATCAATAGAAATAATACTAATATATGAGAGAAGATATTTTAAGAATTTTGAAAAAGATTTGGAGAAGAAAAGTCAACAGTGAAGGTCAAAGCGTTAACATTGACCAGACTTGGACTTTCTATAAAATCAGAGAGGAAAGAGGTGAGAAAATATTACGAAAATTATATTTTTTGAAACTAAAGAGAAAGAGGAAAATTTGATATCAAGACTGTGATTTTTAGAGAAGAATTGGATTTCTTGTGATTTTTCTAAAATCAATAGACATAAAATCACTAAAATGAAGGTTTCAGTCAAAATCCTTAAATTGACTTATCAAATGATATCCAAATCTATCAAATCACCTATGAATATAAAGCTTCTGATTAGAGGAATCCAATGAAAACAAAATTGGAAAATTTCACCTTCTATATTTGAAATAATTGCCCTTGAAAGTCAACACCCAAATTCGGATTGATTTAGGTGAAGATCGACAACTTCGATTAAGTAACCGAATTAGACGCTTCCCATCGCGCCACGTCACTTGCACATAAAAAGAAATACAAATAGTCCAGCATGACAAAAATTGATGTGAAATATTGAGTATATTAGTAATGTATGTTCAATGGGCTTGGCAGATACCCTAAAAAGAATGCTTAACCCACTAATCTCACACGCACACACACGTGCACACACGTGCACACATGCACTTAGACACGCGCACACATGCACTTAGACACGCGCACACATGCGCTCACGCATGCATACAAGCGCACCCACTTGTGCCCACACATAGATACACACACGTGTGTGCCATGTGGCGTATATACACTTCACCATGTGATGACACGTCATTCGCCTGCCGTGTCACCTGCCACATCAGCGTGCGATACAAACGACGATTTTAAGTTAGAAATCCAAATAAATTCAGAAAAATTTGAAAGAATTATATAAAAATCCCTAAAAATTAAAAAAATTCATAAATTTCAAAGTACAACTCCAAATTAATCCAAATTTGCTTTGTTGGATTAGAAATTAAATAATTATCATTCCAAAAAATTACAGAATACATTTTTATTTAAAAATTATACTCATTTCTCTTAGAAAATTAAACTTAGAAAAATAAGTGAGTGTATAAAAAATAGTTTCTTGTATTATTTAATATTAAAACCCAATTATAATATCAAATATAGATGAGAATAATGTACTCTAAAATATGTTTATTAATTATGCATAATTATCCCTAAATTAACATGTTTTGAGATTATAACTTAAAAATGCATGAAATGATATATATGAACTCAAAATATGATAACATGCATAAGAATGGATTATTTTAAGCCTTAATTTATATTAATAATAATATAATTTTATGTATAAATTGTATGTTACACTTTCATGTATCCCATTTATATTAATTATATAAAAACTATTCATTGTTATTCTTTTGTGACATTTATAATGAAGTCTATGATCATATGTCATGAATAAGTGAATTATGATGAGATCATAATAAACTGATCATCAGTCCTTGAATATATGTTATACAAATATTCTTATTTGAGGGATTTTTGAGAAAGACATGAAAATATCCTAAAAGAATAACACTACTTGATCCAACTCATATGATGAGTATGACTAATCCCATATCCATTGGTGTGGAGGCACAAATAATAGACACTGGATGTTCTTTGGAGAAAGAGTTTTCTGAATTGATTCATATGAATCCCTGAAAAGTATAATACCCTACTATCAATTAGGGTGATTTACGTTACGTTTGTGTATGTGGTCCTTTGACTTGAGGTATCAAAGATATCTTCTAGATAGATAATCATATTTTGATTATGACTTATGAATCCCTAGCCACATCATCTCCAAAATATTATATATTAGATATGACATGAAGTCGTCAAAGATAATTGTGTGGTCAATATGTGATCCTCTGCCCTCAATATTTGAGAAGATTGATTCATGGAATGAGACGCTATGCAATCCTTAGCCAATGTAGTGGAAATATTAGAGAATGTGTTCTTGATGATTTCTTTCATGCATCAATACTACAATGAGTGATCGATCAAGGTTTTATAGTTGATCAATACCCTAAGTCATTCATTAATCTCATGCGAATGAATGATTACACATACATGGTAAAACAATAGAGTTCCACATGATAGTTTTTATATTCTCTATATCTGCTAAAGCATATAGTATATCTTGACATCTAACAAGTTGGCAACTCAACATGTCAATTAGGTTAAATCAACCCTTGATTAATTAATATATATGTTGATATAGATTGACAAATGATTTATATGTTGACAACTAAGAGTTATTGAGTTTGTAGAGTTATTAATTAGTGAGATATATAGACATAGAGGATCATACACATAAGGTTCATGGACGTTGGTGGATACAAACATAATTTTGGATAGTTTCTTACATAAATCTCTTGATTGAAAAGTATTTTAGACCTATTTCCACGTCCATTAAACATTTTCCTATCAAGATTTTGATAGTAAATTTGGGAGAAATTGCTGCTTAAACTTTGAATTTTTAACTTGAAAATCAAAGAATGAAAACCCCTTGATCTGATAATTACTTGGACCAATTTCATCATGGTATTGGGTTAGTTAACACTTATTTTCTATTTTCGATCATAGATTAATGGAAATTTATGATTTTTAATGACTTTCTCTCTCATTGCAAATGATTTCCTTGATCTAAATTCTCTTTTTGATTTTTCCTTTGATTTAAATCCAATTTCTATGATTTTGGATTCTATGAAAATAATTTTGCGTTCTTTCTTTGAATATGTTTATTCCCTAAATTCTCATCCCTATCAATCATTTAATTGGATCAAATCCAAAAAACTTCCAACACTCACTCTCAATTGTCTATGGATTCGACTGTTTCTTACTATTATAATAAATTGGTCTATGGAAATTTTATCAAAATATTACAAGGCATATTAATTTATGAAAATATCAAAATATACACAATTTCTAACCCTTATTCCAAGTATTATACCTTGAAAACATTATAATTATGTTTGAATGAGGCATATTAATTTCATATAATTTTCTATAAATTAATTAGGTGAAGTGGTAAAAGAGGATCAATGGAAGATTGCTGAGGTCAATGGTGTGGTCAACACCCTTTTTGAAGGCAAAATTTGTCCTCAAACCACTTGAGGAAAATTATAAGCCATAGGAAGTTAAATTTTACCAAGAAATATTAGTGGAAATGTAAAGGGCAGCTAATGGGCTTTTGTTGACCAAGTCAATCCAAAATATTTTCATGCACGGGAAAAATTTGAAGAGCCTTTGGAATCAGTAACTTGGCCTCAGAATTAGAGAATAGGCACCAAATTAAAAAGGGTCATTGAGACACATGAGTATCTAAACAATTTGGAGCCGAAGTCGATTAGAGAATTTCAAAAGGTCTATTTGAAGGCCTCTCAAGGTGCACAAGATGCATCCTCTTTTATCTCTCTTTTATTCCTCCTAATTATCTTATAAAAATTACTTTCCCTCTTTATTTTCAGTCTCTCAATTCTCTTTCCCTCTTTATTTTCATTATCTCTTCTTTCTCTCTCATATTGATTCCTTCTCTTCACATGTTCAAGCATTGAGCCAACTCTTTATTTTGCTCCCTCACCTAGAAAGGAAGATTCTCTACAAGAGATAACGGGGAACACCTAGGTCTTTAGATAGTCTTATTTTTACTCTCAATTGAGCTTTGAATCCTCATTCTGAATAGACACAAATGCAAGGAGTCATAGTCACTTTGTAAGATATCTTTATCTCACCTTAATATTTAAGATTTTTAATTTCCTTTTGTTCCATTTCTATATTCCCTTAAATGTTGAAACCTTAGGGAAGTTAATGAAGAATTTGTGGATTTCTTGAGCCCCTTCTCTCTCTCTCTCGCTCTCTCTTCTTCGATCATGGAAGTTTTGTCAACAGACTTGGTTTCGCTGAGTGAGACAATTTGATAAGGCAATTCATCTTCAAGGATGACAATTAGGATATATTAATCTAACACAACCTTAGTGCAAGAGCATTGTACAATAGTGACTTAAATCCACAAGCCTTGTTCTATAAGAGGAGTTAGTGTTTGAATCTACAGAACTAATTTCTTCGATCCTTGAATCCACAAGGGGGTGTACTTGAATCCACAAGCAGTGGAGCACTCTCAAACATGGAGACAACTCAAGAGAAAGAAAGTAATGCTCTCAAAAAGGGATAACTTCAAAGTTATCCCTAAGGTTTATAATTAGGGGGGGGGAGCCTTATATGGGCCTCAAAAAGTGAAGGATCGTCCAAGTAACAAGACCCATGAAAAGATAATTTAAAATCTTAAAAATACAACTCTAAGATCATGCTTATATAAGGGACTAGACCTGACAAAAGAAAAAATAAGCTCCTAAGCTCTGTAGAATTTGACACATGATATTTACGTGTCTCTATCTGATCCTTGACAATTTTGTCAGTTCCTAGATATTCTCCCATGGCCCAATAAGCTAAAGATGGGCATCTAAAGTGGGCTTTCTAAGCTTTCTCAATAATGGTCTATTGGGC
The DNA here is from genome assembly GCA_024174645.1 of Lemna minuta. NCBI lineage: Eukaryota > Viridiplantae > Streptophyta > Magnoliopsida > Alismatales > Araceae > Lemna > Lemna minuta. Next base: position 1,138,913 of record CM044108.1, on the reverse strand, counting down.
TCCATCTTGGGTTACATCAAAGTGGGCCCACTGACCTATCGACTCTCACTGAACGTGTGCCCATCAATATGAACGAAATTAGAAAACGCAGACCGTGCTATCGAAGAAGACAGGTCAAAATCTTAGTCGACAAGCCTCATTAGTCCTCCCGCGTCGATCTTCCCCCAGTTTAATTATACATTCTCGTCTTCCCCGAGATCAGTCTTCTCATCGTCGTGCGCGGTCATCCGCTATCCTCTTTCTGCTCGGCCGATCGGCGAATCGAGTGACATGGGTGCCCAGGCGTCCAAGGAGGAGCTTTTGCGTCATCAGGTGCTGTACGGAAACGTTCAAGGAATTCAGCGCCTGCGCAGCGAGGGAGCTGGCCTCGAGGTTTTCGTTAAACCTTTTCTTTTCTTGTATTGTCTTTAGCGCGGCTGATATATTGCGGATAAATATCTTTGCAGTTCATCGATGGGGAAGGGAAGACTCCGTTGATTGTGGCCTGCATGAGGCCGGATCTGTTGCCTGTCGCCCAGGTTTTGATCGATCTCGGCGCCAACGTCAACGCCTACCGACCTGGTAATTAAGGAATCAAACGATCCGAATTCCTGTCATTTACAGTACTTCATATTTATATGTTTTCAATGAATTGGATTTGCTCTTGCGATGTATTCAATTCATACTAGTTAATTATTTGCATTAGATTTATAATTTAATATATAAAAGAATGTTTATGATAATTTTCTTTAATTATACCAACTTTTAACTGACAAAAATGTGTATAATTAGAAGAATAGGATATACAAGTTTCTTAGTCGACTGAAATTGTTTTCCTCACATCAATCTTTCTTGTCTAGGCTGCCACGCTGGAACTCCGTTGCATCATGCAGCCAAAAGAGGACTCGAGCAGACAGTTAATCTGCTTTTATCTCGGGGAGGTTGGAGCATCTTTTCACATCTTTCTGATGTTCGGATTACTATTCGTACAATTCTTTTGCTTTGAACTCTACAAATTTATTGCGACTTTCGAAATTTATTCAGCGAATCCCTCAGTAGCAAATGATGACTGCCTGACTCCTCTTGAAATGGCAAGAATGAAGGGTCACACTAATGTTGTCCGGGCAATTGAGGCAAGACTGAAGCTCCTAAAACTAAACCTCATGTTATCAATGTCCAGTTCCATAGTGTTAAAAGTTCTTACAGTTCTCTCATTTTTTGGGGATGTTTGGATGCAGAACCACTTATGCTTTTTCGCTGGGTGGCTTCGGGAGGTTAACTTGCCAGGTTTTCTTCAGGCTTTTGCTCCACAATGGGCCTCGAGAAAAATGTATGCTAAATGAATGAGTATCGGGCAGATATATCATTGATAGATGATTCATTTTTACTGTTGCCTTTATATTTCAGTTGGGTGGTAGTCATACCCTGTGACCACCGGAATCCCTTGAATCCTTCAAAGTTTGAGCTTGCTGTCTACCCTGACCTGCAGGTATTTTTTAATGGTATTTTTTGGCGCTCTTAGATTATAGCTTGCTCTTCATTTTATCTTATGGCCAATCCATGGTTCATTTGCTGATATTCATGCCTTTTAGTGCTGTCTATGAAGTTCCACTATATGTTGGCAGGGTTTTGCAAAAGCTCATGCAGAATAGGGGATTAATTGTAATAAGCCCCTGGTTATCCATAACCAGGTAACCTCACCTGATAGGGAATTGGAAGATCAGCTGAAGTAGGAGAGTCATGGAGAGATTGTCGAATCCCCTCTCCCACCATATCTGCATGAGGCATTGTCACTCTGATCCACTTAGTCCACCCACCCACTTGATCTCTTGTTCAAGTATGCAGAAATTCCATGTTTATGATTTTCAAAAATAGAAGTGTCCATCATATTACAAAAATGAAAAATACACTAGTTAGCGTTTCTCTGTGCGTTTAAAATATAAATCAGATCTTACAAAATAAAAACAAAGCATCTGAAGGAACAACAATCTTTTATTTAAAAAATAGAGCCTCCTTGAAGGTACGATGGAGGGTGACAGAATAGGAATACTTAAGGATTGGGAAACGGAGTTCATTAATCTTTCCCTAGACTCTTGTCACTGGATAGCTGGTGTCTTCGATGGCTGCACATGAGGGGCACCTGTCTTATTTTTTGTGATTTGAGAAGTTATTATGTCTGATCAATCTGAAAGTTGCCAATGGAATTCCTCACAATAGGCTGCTGGTTTCTGGTGGCTAACTTGAGTGTAGCCCCCTTTGCATCTCCATCTCACAATAATCTTCTTGAAATAAGAGATAACTAGTTTTGCTTGTTAGTCCAGAAAATAGTCAAAAGTTTGCATTATACTCAAAAGTTTGCATTGTCTCTTATTTATTGTTTTCATTGAAATGTTTTTTACAGTCATATGCAAAATTTGTCTCTCTGAACAGACTGCACAGCCGAAGACAAATCTTCAACTATGGAAGGCCAAGCTTGAGGCGCCGGATTTCAAGCAGACAGATCCAATGCTGGTTGTTGTTGATAGCAAAACAAGTATTGCTTCTTCCTCCCACTCAATGCAATATTCTATAAACTCTCAAAAGTGTCAGTTGTAGTGGATCTTGCAAGTGTTTTATGTCACTAATTTTTTCTCTCCCTTTACCCACGTAGGAACACGATTTAGTTTCTTAGCAGAACGTGAAGGTGACAAGGAACAAATTTCTCGGTTCTATAATGCATGCAGAGGAGTTTATCAGGTATATTTATGCACCATTAAAATATTGATACTTCGTAAAAGACCTGGAATAATATTATTCACTTTAAGCCAAAACAGTTGTCTAGTTGGTTGTTTAATTGGGATAGCCATAAATATAGTTAGAAAACGTATAGATTCTCTAGATTTAGTGGTGGTCGGTTTTGACATTTGAGTTTATAGCCCTCACCCTTTGTACTCTCTAACACCTTCCTCTGATTGGGGGGTTAATACATATTTATTCCTCTGGATGTCCCTCTCGATTAAGTTTGTAACCAACCAATGGATATGGTATCCGTACCATGATCATTGTCAATGTTGTCATTGTCATCATCATTATCATCATCATGGTTTTCAATAGTCATCATCTTCTTTGTCATCATTATCATCATGGTTTTCATTTTTCATCGTCATCTTTATCATCATCTTTATAGTCATCATTATCGTCATCATCATCGGCATCAGCATCGTCATCATCGACAGTGTTATCATTATTGTCATCAGCATTATAGTAAGCTCATCATCGCCAACATCATTATTCTGGTCATTATAGTTGTCTTGCATCATCATCGTCACCTACATGTACCAACAGTAAATCCTGCTTATGCGGAGTAAATTACCTTTTTTCACAATAGCCCAGTTCAACTTATTTATAGCCCAACCCCCTGATTGACATCAACCAAATCAAAGAACAAACAAACAATCAGTAATCTTCCTCTCTCAACTAACAGGGTAGCTTTCTGCATCAACCAATGCCAACCCTCGCAACCAATGTCACTGCAATTTCATCGACCGCTGCGCCTCCTTCGAACTCAGAAGATGTTGAACTGTCCATGGCTATCAACGCTTCAATCCAGTCAGCAATTGCAGAAGGGATTCCCTCCCAGCAACTCTCCACCATAGCTGGCACCGGGTGGTTGGCTGAGTCTTCAAGTCAACAGCAGGAACCTAACTATAATGGGTGGGCTTCCCCTGAGCCAGTTACAGCTCCCCCGGTCCTAATTGACACCCCGGCCCAGTCTCTCCCCTCAACGGTTGCAAGTGAACGTCATGAAGTAAACTATAATAGGTGGGCTGCTCCTGAGCCCGTTGCCACTCCTTCAGCCCTTATTGTCACCCCAGCCCAAACTCTCCCCACAGCGCCTCCCATTGCTCAGGAAAGTCGAGTTCAGTACCCGTTAATTGATTCCAACCCTGTCGACATGAAGCTTTCTACTGGGAAGAAATCGGATAGTAAGGATAAGGAGAGAAAAGAGGAATCTAGTGATTCTGGTTCCTGCGTTATCTGTCTGGATGCGCCTGTCGAAGGGGCATGTATCCCTTGCGGACATATGGCCGGATGCATGGTCTGCCTGAACGAAGTCAAAGGAAAGAATTGGGGGTGCCCTGTCTGCCGTGCTCATATTGATCAAGTGGTCAAGCTCTATGCCGTTTGAGTTTGATCGCCACATTCTTGTATGTATATAGATTTATCTATATATATTATATTGTGCATTGCCGTGTATTAAAATTTCTGCCGGGATGAAAAAGGGATTCCCCCTCATTTTATGAAGTGAACTGCATTCTGTTTTGTAAAAATAATTGATTTTTTGGGAAAGAAATTGGGTTTATATCATTTAATTATAAACTTGCACGGTGTAATCCAAAAAAGATTATAATTTGCACGGCGATGTACCCTCTAACCCGATCCGAGAAGATGAGCTTTTATTTTCACACGCATATGCATTTCTACTACAGCTTGTTCAGTGAGTCCATTCATGCTCCATCCTTTAAAACTACAAGACATGGGTTCCGTTAGAGTATGCCATTCATCACAGTCAATCTAGGTCAAAGTTTGATCAGCCTTAGGCTTTTACATATATGAATTGCAGAATATTTTCCCTCATACTATGCTTTGTTTTTAAGATCATAGAAATGGAAATAAAAAAATCTCAATAAAATTAATTTCTTTTCAGTATTGGGCATTAGCATGGTCTATGGTACATACTATTTGTGATATCTTGATTGGGTTCATCATGCAAAGCCACCACAACTCATTGTGATAATCTTGCTGGTACACTCATTTTAACAAGCTCAATTTTTCATGGGTGAATATTATGTCAGATGGTCCAAGAACATGTATAAAGTCAATTATCACTGTCTTTGAGACATAGACATTAGTGACTTGATTTCTACACCATACTCTTCTTCATAGAGAGTTAAGAATACAATCCAAGATCATTTGGTGTCAATATCAAGAAGCTTCGATGAGATAATGCCAAGGAATTCTATAATACTGAAATATCATACTTCTTTACTAAAGAAGGAATTGTACATGAAACTTGTAGTGTATGCACTAAGAAAAAAATGGAGTGGTGATAACATGCATTTATAACTTGAATTCTTATCCTAATTAACTCATATTCATGCTTATTTTATATGAATATGATGCATGTTATCATACTTTTTAGGAATTTTCTCCATTGGCATGTCATTTCACTAAAGTTGATATTTATGCATAAATTAGGGATAATTTCATGCTTAATAGATGATTAATCTTTTGTTTAAATTAATAGAAGTTAATCTCTTTTATTGAATGAGTAAATGTTTGGAAGGATGATTTTAGGATGAATTTATGATTTAGAAGGTTTAATGAAAAATGATTTAAGTAAATTATAAGTCATCTTGATTTCTTATTTCTAAATATATTTTAAATGACATGATATTAAAAAGAAAAGAATTTGTGATCCAATGGAGAAATTTTGGATTAAAAAGGAGTTGTATATTTTAAATTATGAATTTCTGAAGTTTTATGCCCTTTTTTCGAATTTCATTTGATTTTTATTTGATTTTTAGAGGTATTTTCAATTAAAAAATCGCGAAAAAGGGGGGTTTGTTTTACCTGTAGGCGCTGACGTGGCGAGCGACGGCTGATGTGGCGCGCGGGACCGCCTCGAGGTGCGACGCGGCACTGAGGCCACGTGGCAGAGCCCGAGTGGCCCGTGCAGGAGGCGCATAGGGCGCGGCCACGTGGCAGGTGATAAGAACATGAATAGTAGTTATAACCACCCATTTATTGTTCTTATTTAACTTTATTAAACTCATGTATACACCATCCCCTCTATTATCTCTTGACTTGATGTGTAGACTATTAATGTATCAAAAAGATATTATGTTGCATGATGTTATTTTCAGGAACTATACAGAAGGAAGAGTAACAAGACCCTCCAAAATAGAAGGCATCATGGGCTGTCCAAAGCAAGGAAATGGAGTATACAAGAGGATGGGTAGCTAGATCCCCCAAAATAGAAGTTTTAAAATGGATAATGGGCTGTCCAAAGCAAGAGGATGTGAGCCCAGTCAAAGGAAATGAGAGCCCAGCTGAAGGGGAGACTCTCTCGGGAGAATAAAAGAGGAAGACAAGCCCTCTCTCGGGGGGCTCGCGGGATCATCTATCTTCTTCTCCTTCCTCCTCTTTTGTTTTTTTCTTCTTCCTCCTTCCTCGCGGTTATTTTTCCTTTCTCTTAGGGTTAACAATCTTTTTTTTACCGGGAGTTTCCCCCCGTTACAATGTAGTTGTAGAATGAAGAGATGGTAGTTTTGATTTTCTATCTTTGTTTATCTCTAGTTTCTTAAGCACTCTTCCTACAAACCCCGATCGATTCCATCTCTCTCCTTTCCGTTCTCCGTTCTTCTTCTTCTCCATATTCCGGTCGATTCTTCCCTCTTTCCCTCTCTCGCTCCTCCCATTCCCTCTCTTAGTTTCTCTCCTTCTCTCTCTCTCTCTCTCCAGTTTCCGATTTCATCTTCTGCATCTTCGGATTTTTTGTTTCTTCTCTCAAAGTTCTCTCTTCCGATCGTCCTTCTCTCCTTCTTTCTTCTGACTTTTTTTCTCTTTTCGGTTCCTCTCTTGCTCTCTCCCTCTTTCTCTCGCTCTCACTCGTCCGCCATTTTTGCTGTCATTTTCAACTTTCCGATTCTCCTCTCTTCTACTTCTTCGCTTAATCTCTCTCTCACGATCTCTCTCTTCATCTCCTCTTCAACCCCTTTCTGCCACAATTCCATTCCAAATTTCTCTCCATTTCTCTGGAATTTCCGTTTTCCCTCTTCTCGCTCTCTCTTTTCCATCCTCTTCCTTCCCGTTCTTCCGTTCGGTCTCTTTCCAATAACATTTTTTTCTTCTTCTCTCACCATCGGTTTTTCTTTCTCTCTCTCCCACGGTATCTCTCACTTTCTCACGTCTTCTCCCTCCTTTACTACATCCACGACGACGCCATACCCATCTCGCTTCTCTCTTTCTTCTGCTTCTCTCTCCCTCTTCTTCATCTCGAAATTCCATCTCCCCCGAATTCTCGTTTTCTATCTCTCTCGCTCTCTAGATCTTCCTTGGAAATTTCCCTTTATTTCTCTTCTATTCCACTTCCGACGAATTCACTTCCTCTCCCACTCGCTCGTCCGTCCTCCACTCTCTACAGTTTCCTCACCGATCCGAGTTCTCTCCAGTGCTCTCTCTCTCTATCAGTCTCCTTTGAGTCCTCTTCCGTTTGCCCTACGTTTTCTCTCTTCCAATCACCGAAGATAGAATTAATTTCTCCTCGGTTTTTCGATTCGTCCCCTGTCTTGTCCTTCCGCCAACTTGCTTCTCTCTCCTAATCTCCTCCTTCATCCTAATCTCCTTCTGAGTCGTCGTCAATCCCATCTCCCCTCCTTCTTTTCCGATATCTACATTGCGCTATTACGATCCAGCCCTCCTCTCTTTATTATCTCATTTTTTCCCATCAATTCTCTACTCTCTCTCTCTCCCCCTCTCTCTCTCAGCACGCTCCTCTCTCTCTAATTCTGTTCTTTCTCAAAATTCACATTCTTCCTATCTTTCTCTCTCTCATTCTATATCTAGTTCTCTCTCTCTCACTCGTTATCCTATTCCTTCTCATCTTCTCATCTCATTCTCTATTTCTTTGTCCCCTCTTATTTCCTTTCTTTCTACATGGTTTAAATTTCCTTAGTTATTCATTCTAATACTTTCTTGTACGCTGAATTTATCATCTTTGTATCTGTAGGTTCACCTTAATCATATATCAAAATTCCTTTCCTCCATGTTCAACTCAATGAGTTGACCACCAATCCTTCATCCAACTCCTCATCTCTACTCCTATTATTGATATTCTCGTGCCCTAGAATCCCTGTGAATCGACCTAGAAAGCTATACACCCTACATAAATCTATCATCCATAGCTTCCTAGCTTATAAATAGTAAGTTTTTTAGGCTTGAACACACGACGATCTTGAGCCAATCAGCAGGGAGGCCACGCGGCCACGTGGGCGCCCGTGAGGGGCGCGACGTGAAGACTGGTGATAGAGGGGATAGTGATGAAATTAATAGGGGAATCCACTCCCCTATTTAAGCGCGTCTTGTCCCTTTATTTTTTCCGTGTGGGACTATGTCCCACACAGCTCTTACCTGTGCAGGACGCGTGGCAGCCTACCGGACGTCGGATGCGATCATGACGGCTATGATTGCATGGACCCGAGTCCACGCGATCAGCGAATCAGCACGTGCATTAATATCACTTTAAGTGGATGCGATCGGAGTGCTTACCTGACGCCACGTGGCGACACGAGAAGCGTCGGATCGTCATAAAAAACGGATACCGCTTGATCGCGATCGGACCGTCCATTCTCCTGACGCTTCATCGGACGGTTCAGAGGATTCGTGGAAGAACTCCACGATCGCGGCGCGATCGAGCCGCGATCTAGGAGCTTACGTGGTGGAATTGCCTCCATTCGAGCGGACGGCCATTGACGAACGACCAGGACCACGATCGTGGCCCAATCGCGGCCCGATCGTGGCTAAAATAGTGGCTATTCGGAAGCAAAATTGAAGCCGATTCACCGGGGAATTGAAGCCACGACATCGCCCCAAGGAAACCGCTCCCACGAGCCACGAATCAGCTGCCACGACCGCTTCAATTGCCCATGATCCTCGGGCCAAATTTCCCTTTAAAAAGTCATGTATTCTCCCTTTGTTCTTCAACTTTTGATCGATTCATGAAGGAATTAAGCGAATTTCGAGGAAGATCTCTAGTTCATCGTGATCCCCCCACGTTTATACTCGATTGCGAAGCAATTGGAGCGGGATTGATCGCACATTTCTCCTTGATTTCATCGAATTTTCCCCTTAAATTCCAAACGTCCGAGAGAAAGAATCCGAGCAAATTCGCTTCAATCCACGAGAATTGAAGCCCCATTCTTGCGGAAATCGAGTTAGTAGTGAGATTTGATCAATTATCAGGAGGTAATTTGAGTTTTAATTAGATTTAAAAGTTTAATTTTGTAAATTAGTTCATAGTGTTCTTCATTTTCCCTAATTTTAGGTCCGAAAAGTCACTGATTTTGAAAATAGGATATCTCTTTGATTATAATTCCAAATCACTTGATTTTGGTTTCATTGTATTTCTCTTTTCATCAGCTTTCCGTGGATAGCAAATTCATCAAATTCCGAGTTCATTTGGCCCTCCAATTTGACGTTTGACCAAGGACTGTTCATCTTTTATCAGAAGTCAAATGTTGACTTTTGGGGTCAATTACTTTTGATTCACGAATCAGAATTTGATAATTTTAGTCTTTTTAGATTCCTCTGGTTCTTAGGTTTCCATTGACATATAAATTGCAAGATTTGGATCTCATTTGGTCATTCAATTTGAAGATTTCCTCTGAGGTGTTAATTTCAGGGATTTTCTGATAGTTGATTTTCAATAATTCATAATAAATCCATTTCTTATCCAAAAATTACGAAATATATATCACTAAATTCCATTTTCTCTCTAGTTTCGAAATATCTAATTTTTGTAATCTTTTGAATCTGTTTGATTCTCTGATTTTGCAAAACACCTACTATTGGTCAAAGTGAATGCTTTGACTTTGACTTTTGATTTTTCTTTGTCAAATTCGAGATTTCAATTCTTAAAACTTCTTATTTAGATTATTTATATCATTTCCATTCCTTACATCTTATTTTCTCTTATTTAAAACTTCTTTTAAACCTAAGTTTGACCAAGTCAACTCTGCGATTAAAGTCAACCCTGCTCTCTGTGGATCGACCCGATACTTACACAATACTTGATTATTATATCTTATCTTTGTGAGTTCGGTTTTATAAATTTTGTTTGACCATCGTCTTTGTGTTTTAACGACGCACGAAAACGACACGTCAAGTGGCTAAGCAGAAAATCAAACATATCATAGAAAAGGCTCGATCGCTTTTACTTAAGAGTCGAGTCCCCAAGGTTCCACGAGGGGAAGTTGTCTTAACAGCCACCCAATCAATATACTACCCTTTAGCTTGTTAAAATTCAAAAGTCCATCGGAAAAGGTCAAATCTCTCTTTCCTAATTTTCAATTAAAATTTTCATATACTCGATAAGGTATTTGGATGTATATGTTACCTACATCTACCCAAATTTAAACATGACAGATTGGAGGCGTGAGCAATTCAGAGTGTTAAAATTGGATACTCGAATACCGAAAAGGGTCAAAGTGTTATTCACCTGAATCTATAAACATTTCAAGACTTAACCTTTGACCTTCAAAGGTTAATAATCTTGAACAAGAATTACTATTAGAATAGTAATTCCACATACATTTTAGAAGACATGATTGATTATACACCTCAAGTTGTGGAAATAAATCCACAACAAGAGAATACAGAGGATGATAATCCTGAAACTCCTCTTATAGTTGAAGAAATTACTCAATCAGAAACTAACAAAAAAATCCTAAAAGTTGGGATTCCACAGAAGATCTAGATAAAGAGCAAATTTTGAGTGATTTTGAAGCCAGTGATAAACAAAGTTCCCATACCTTGAGAAGAAGTTGCAGAGAGAGAACGCTAAAGATGCATTATCCTATAGAAGACTACATGAGCTTTACATGTGCTTCTTTCCACATAGAAAATTTCTGGATTCATTGCTAAAAATGTAAAAGAAGCGATGAAGAGTGAGAAATGGAAGCACGCTATGGACGAGGAGATAAGAGCATTAGAGCATAACAATACTTGGACGATCATTGACTTACAAAGAGGTGAGAAAATAGTTGGATGAAAATGGATTTATTCAACGAAGTAGAAGCCTAATGGAGAGGTGGATAGGTATAAAGCAAGGCTAATTGCCAGGGGTTATACCCAAAATTATGGAGTTGATTATTTAAAAATGTTTGCGCTAGTGACAAAAATGAACACAAGGAAGATTGTTAACCAACTATTGGATGAAATCATGGAATCTTGGATGAAATCCATTTTATGAATCTTTCTCCAGGATATGAGTCTCATTTTAGCACAAAATAATGTGAATAGGTTAAATAAAACCATAAATGGATTTAAAAAAATCTCCAAGAGCTTGGTTTTCTAAATTTTATCAAACCATGATACCAAAAAAGTTGTGGAGATACTCTATTTTTTAAACATTTGATTTCAGAGAATATAGCAGTGTCAATTGTTTGTGCAGATGATATTATCATGACTGGAGATGATCATGTTGAAATCTCAAAGTTAACGTAGAAAATGGCTTATGTATCGGTGCTTTGATAAAAAATTGATAAGAACTTGCCTACTAAGAGATACAACTCTTCTACAAGTATTCTGATTAGATTCAAAAGTGTTCTCGGTTCTCAGAGTTTCCCACAACTGAAGAACGAAGGCCAGTAAAAAACAGGCAAATGAGTGCCCCGTTGAGGATCTGTGACAGTCAAATGCTCACCTAAGGAGAGAGCCAAGAATGAGAGAATGGAAAAGTTGAGAGTAGGGTAAAAGGAGTTTTGTTTGGAGAAGGCTCACGATAATGGCTTCCCGTTGAGAGGTGCTCTTTCTCCATTTTCTACTTTCCACACGAAACGCGTGCTGGACTAAGCCCTTAACGCTCTCGTCCACCCACAGGGGCCTAGAACAATACTATGAAAGCACTTGATTAGTCACCCGATTCAAACCGAGAACCGGCTCACAAAACATCAGCTACCGGCTCACCAAATAGACAGGTTTGCGGAAGTTAAGTGAATCCCGTAACGGTTGCCAGCTCGACCGCGCTACGTGGACCAATCCGCAAACACCAGCATTAGCGGCAATTGCTCCCGACTTCTCCAACGGTCCTTTCCTCTCGTATAATCTCTATAAATACCTCACATTATGTACCAAAAGTATCATCAATAGAAGTTCAGGAACTCAGTTACTATTCTGAGAGTCTCGTGATCCCTCTTCTCTCCTCTCCTTCTTCCATCTCTTTTTATTTCTGTTCTACTTTGCAAGAACAGTGATTCCTCTGTTCTTACATGGTATCAGAGCCAAGAGCTACACAACATTGAACAAGAATGACCGAACATATCGGGAAGCTGCCTATTGACACAACTATTCTGCAACAAATCTCCACTATCAGTATCAATCCTTCAGGTTTGGCTGTCTCTCTTAAACTGACCAGAGACAATATTTTGCTATGGTGACGCAAATCTTGCAAGTTCTTGCTGCCTATGAAGTTACAGATCATATTGAACAAGATCCTCCAGAAATGTTAAGTCTGTATAAAGATGGATAGACATGTAGAAATCCAGCTTATAAAACCTGGTTCAAAACAGATAAGGTAGTTCTGGCAATTATTAATTCATCGCTCATAGAATCTACCATGCCTATTGTTGTTGGCAAAGAAACTGCAAAGGAAGCTTGGGATGCAATCACTCGAAAATTTTGTAGGTAAATCGCAATCAAGAATTATGGAGCTTCAGACAAAAATTGCATAATCTACGGAAAAACTCAATGCCGGTTGAAGCATATGTTCAAACCGTTCGAACTCTTGGAGATGAACTCCGCGCCAATGGCAGCAACATCAACATGCATGATCTTTCATTTTGCATTACTCAGGGGCTTAGATCAGCAATACAATGCATTTTATGCATCCACAAGTCAGCTTCTTCATACCCTGGACATTCGATGATATTGTGGCAAATCTTATTACCTTTGATTCACATCTAGCAAGATAGAACAACGATCATATCACAGGTGAATTCCCTCCATCCGCTCATTTCACTCAAACTAACAATCAAGACCAAAGAAATAATTGAGGAGGGAGAAACAATCGTGGCAGAGGTCGTGGACAGAGAACTGTACCTAGATGCCAACTATGTTTTAAACAAGGACACAGAGTGATAAATTGCTATGAAAGATTCAATAAAGATTTCTTGCAACCGAATTACAAAGAAGCTGTTCTTGGACAACAATCCAGAAATATCCAACCACAGGCTAACCTCACAAACACGGGCTCTTATCAAGGAAATCCCAATACCTGGTATCCTGACAGTGGATCAACCCACCATGTCACAAATGGTTCCAACAATATCCAAAATCCAGTCATCTACACTGGACCTGATCAACTCTATGTCGGTAATGGACAAGGTTTGCATATCTCATCTACTGGTTCATCATCATTTCATTCCAACTCTGTTCATTTTAAGTTAAATAATATTCTTCATGATCCGTCAATAACAAAAAATTTACTGTCAATTCATAAATTTACTCGCGATAACAATGTATATGTGGAATTTCATCCTAACTTTTGTATGGTGAAGGATATATAGACTCATCAACCGTTAATGAAAGGGGAGCATAAAGATGGACTTTATCTTGTACACTTCCTGCGAAATTACTCATCATATGTAGGAGAAAAAGCATCCCCTAACACGTGGCACCATCGACTTGGCCATCCTCACTTTTGTGTTCTACAAAAAATTTTGAATAAATATGGCCTTCCCATTACTCATAAAATGTCACATTTATACTGTGACGCTTGTAGAACTTCAAAATCTCATAAACTTCCTTTTGCTATTTCTGTTCATAAAATCCTCCAAACCTCTTGAACTAATTCACTCTGATGTCTGGGGTCCAACACCCATTCTTTCTCATTTTGGTTTTTCTTATTATGTTTGTTTTTTTATAGATGACTTTTCTAAATACACATGGCTTTTTCCTCTACGGAAAAAAGAGTGATGTTTTGTCTACCTTTCCTGAGTTTAGAAAGAAAGTGGAAAATCAATTCTCAACCAGAATTGCTTTCTTTCCAGTCTGATTGGGGTGGAGAATTTCAGGCCTTAACTACCTATTTAAAAGAGCATGTCATTCACCATAGAGTTTCCTGTCCATACACATCTGAACAAAATGGGACGGCTGAAAGAAAACACTGACATCTTGTAGAAACCGCATTAGCTTTACTCAAAAATGCCTCTTTAACGGAAATTTTTTGGGATGAAGCTGTCTCTACTGCTGCTTTTCTCATTAATCGAATGACCACACCACTCTTACACAACAAGTCACCATATGAAGTTCTTTTCAATATCTTACCTGATTACAAACTATTACGGACTTTTGGATGTCTCTACTATCCTCACCTTCTATCTTACTCACTTTATAAATTGAATACACGATCTGAAAAATGTATCTTTCTTGGTTATAGCAGCATTCATCTTGGCTATAAATGCTTATCTCTATCATCTAATAAACTCTTTATCTCTCGAGATGTGATCTTCGAGGAATCTATTTTCCCATACCCTCACTCATCTACTTCCTCTGAAAATACATCCACTGGAATTCTAAGATCTCATCCTACAACTCTTCCTATTATTGTGAAGCCTTATGTTCAAAACACTCCCATCAGCGCATCTAACCCAACAACTGAACCTATTTCTCCTGATCAAAATCTACTTACTTCTTCACATGAATCCACTGACTCAAAAGAAAATGATCTAAACGTGCCTTTAGCTGACCCAATTTCACCCGATACCACTCCTCCTTTAAAAACCAAATCCATTAGTGAGATCTACTCCAAAACTCAACCGATCACCAATCATCCTCTGCTTGAGTGTTTTATTACTAACACAAACATTCCCTGTGAACCAGTATCTTTCTCACAGGCTATGAAAGATGCTCAATGGCTACATGCAATGAAGACTGAATTCACAGCACTTCAACATAATCAAACATGGAAGCTAGTCCCTCGATTAACATTCATGAATGTTATCAGTTGTAAGTGGGTTTTCAAATGAAAACATAAATATGATGGATCCATTAAGCACTACAAAGCTCGGCTAGTAGCTAAAGGTTTCAAACAGGAAGATGGGTTTGACTATGATGAAACATTCAGCCCGGTTATTAAAATTACCACCGTTCCCATACTATTATCTTTAGCTATCAGTAAAAAATGGTTCATCCATCAATTAGATGTCTCCAATGCATTTTTACATGGTGAGTTGCAAGAAACCATCTTCATGGAACAGCCATCGGGATTCATCAATACAACCTTTCCTCATCATGTATGTCAATTAAATAAATCCTTATATGGTCTTAAACAGGCACCTCGGGCATGGTTTTAAAGTTATCTACATACTTACATGATAAAGTTATCTACATCCTCACTTTCGTGTTCTAGGCCAGTAGTCGTTTGGAGGATAGTTGAGAGGGCTGTCGGTTCCACTAGCCAGTTGTCGTGCGTTGTTCAGGGTAGGGGCAGCAGTCGAGACTAGTGGTTAGGACCGAAGGGCCTCCGCAGGGGAGAGACGTGGAACCGACAGCCATCTCGGCTATCCGCCAAGCCACTATGTAAAAATATGAAAGCAGAAACTATATAGTTAAAATATACATAACTTGGTGATATTCGATCCATATCAATAAATAAATTAAGGAGTATTTATTTAAATAAATTCGGATGTATGTCGATAAATCCATAAATATATCAGTAGCTTTATCAAAGATCTAAGTCTAAGTGCATATATTCCTGGTATATACATATATTTGTATGCAGAATATGGAAATCTATCTTTAACTGCCCATCTCTCTCCCTAACCATACCTATAAGAATTTCTTACCCTGATTGAATATATTTATGCTGAATTTACGCAGAAATCCAAAAAATTATCTTTTCATATACTCTGATTTAGAAATCTGTCTAATAATCTATATAACTAGAAATTTCTCAATGTATAATCAGATTCAGAAATTTCTATATTTACGAGTCAGATTTAGAAATTTATTTAGAAATTCAGCCCCAGAAATGTATACTCCTAGATAGGGATCAAGGTATAGAGATAACTACAAAGCCAAACTTCTATATTAGATGCAATTAGTAATCTGCACTATATGCAGAAAACAGAATTCATGAATCTCTCTCTCTATCTTTCTCTCTCTCTCTCTCTCTCTCTCTCTCTTTCTCTATCAACATCTAATTATATCTGGTTGAACATGTAACCCTAATTGAGCATATTTTTGCTATAACTCTATGCAATCCAGAAATCTAAGAATATGAGTGCAACTAACTCTGATTCTATTTATTGATATCATTAATAAGATTCAATTTCTGATATGCTTATGCAGAAGTACAGCTCTATATGCATATTAATCTACATGATGGTTTATATACACATATCAATCCATCTATCTATATAAATGAGAATTCCAAAATTGAACGACCTTCCAATCGAAAACTAGATCAGAAACTCCCTCTGCAAACTTGGATGTTGGAGCTTGATTCTTCTAGCAGCATGGGAAGATCTTGATAATGGCAACTTGGCATGACCGAGATGCTGGAGAGGCATGCTAGAAACAAAAAAAGCAATGTGAGGATTTGACGATTCCAGTGAATTGAGATCTTGATGCCAAGGAGGAGAGGATCCATTGAGGGCTTACCCTCGTGTGTGTGTGTGTGTGTGTGAGAGAGAGAGAGAGAGAGAGAGAGTCACCCCTAACTCCCCATTCAGCACACCTACGATTCTGCTAATTAGCTGTATATTTTTTAAATTTATGATCCATTAGATAAAACTAAGAAATAAAATAATGTAAAAATGATATGGTTATCTTATGTATTTAACTGTGCTTTTATATATAAAACATAAAAATGCTAAGAACCTAATAATATGTATATGCTAGATACACAAAATAAATCTCAATATATGTTAATAAGATAATATATTAACAGGATAAGGTACTCATATGATACATAATATGTATTAAGTATATGTATACACTATATCTAATATGATATACACAATAGCTCTCATTATGAAATAATAAGATAGTATGCTAATAGAATAACTAATATGGTATATGAAGAGACAATTTTCTGCAGTCGTTGGATACACACAAACTCCTGTCCAAACAAGTTCTAAACTTACCAATTTAAAGATTAAATCACTAATTAAAGAGTATAGTGTTGAATAAGGATCAAATCTCTGAGATGTCTTTCAAATTCGATAAAACAGATGATGAATTTAGGTGAGGAATTAGGAATTTTAGATATTAAGAAAGGGAACTCAAAGACGAATCCATGAAATAAAAAATCACTGAATTTAGATAAGAATTCACATAGAAATTAAGGATTGAAATCGAGGTAGAAAATTGATCGTGAAAAGAGATAAAAACAAAAATTAAATATTAAATAAACTTAATATTTGGTTCAAAATTAAAATCTAATGCTACAAGAAGAAAGATTAGGAGGAAAAAGCGTAATCTAACCCAAAGTTGCACTCGAAATGATCTAATTAATCACTGGATTCAAGACTTTTCATTTCGCGATTTCGAAAAAGAATTTTGGTGTTCAAGAGGTGATTTCATCCAATTCTCTCCATAAAATCTTGATTTCAAACACTCCTTGAGGGTGTAAACGAGTCTAGAAGAAGTAGAAAACAAGAGATTCCAAGATTGAGTTGTCTAAACAGTTCGATTTGCTCGAAACATCCAAGAATGATTTTTCCGTCGAAGAACATGTTAATTTATAGAGAAATTTGGGTGTGACGTTGGATACTATTCTTCATCTTTGATCAATGGCTTAGATTAAATGCTGGTTCACAAATTGTTGTCATTCAATGACATCCATTAGATCAACAATGAAGCGCTCAGATTTTGTCATGCCGCGCGTGAAGAAGAAGTGTCGCTCAACGTCCACTGTTTGATCTTCATCAAGCAATTGAGATGAGTCCACATGTCCACGAGTTGTATTTAATCTCGACCATTATAACTCTCCATATAAGTGACTGAGATTAAATCATCTTAAAATAAATCGTCGCCTGATCAGATGCAGCCACCTACCCCTTCGAGTAAGTAAAAATTGACGATCGTGATTAAATTGCACGATCATCTGCTCGAGATTGCGCCACATCACCTACAGATAAAAACAAAAAGAAATAGTCCCACATAACAAAAATTAGCATGATTTGATGGGTATATAATGTATGGGAATTAATGGGTTTAGCTTATATCCTGAAAATAATGCTTACCCATTAATTACACACACACACACGCGCGCACACACGCACACACATGTGCGCACACACATACGCTCACACATGTTGTCACGTGGCGTGTACACGTGTCCTCACATGGCGGAGCGTCATCATTAGAATGGAATGTTAGATATGGAATGTCACGTGACTTTTCCAGAATGATAGATAAATACTAAAAAAATATGATAACATGCATTAGAATGAAATGTTTAATGCCTTAACTTGAGTTAATGATCATAAATTTTCATGTTTAATTTGCATGTTATCAGTACCCTTCAACCATTAGTGTATACTTGTGATGAACTCAATCGCGTGTGTTTTTCGTTGTTGTTATGCGTCGATTTCATGCAATAAAATATAGTTCCTTAGTATAGTTTCAGGAAGTAATGAGGTTATGTGTTTAAAAGAAAGAGTAGGGCGGAGGAAGATGTGTGAGTTGGAATGGAGTACGTGGAGGTGAGTATGAGAGATAATTTTAAGTTTATCTTATAATTAAGATAAAAATTAGAAAATGGATGAGATAATTATATTAATAGATATGAAAATAGAGATAATATGATGGAAAGATGAGAAAATAGATGGCGGTAGCAAGGGATAAATGCACGACGAGGGTGAGAGTAAGAGATGCACACAGAGATGATGTCTACTCTATATGGAGATATTCCCAAGCCAAAATCCAATCTAGATCTTTGCACAAACCCCGTTGGTGTGCCCGTCCTTGGTTGGGTGATGCTCAATCCGTTCTGATCATAATCTTTCTTGCTCCCTTCTCCACTACAAGGTTGAGCATCAAAAAATGCTCTTCCTTGGGCCTTGGCCTCCTCTCCCTTTTCTTCTAATAGCCTGATGCTAAGAGAGAGCCAAAAAAATGCAAGAAGAGAGAAAATGAAGGCTTTTATAGGTGGGTTCTTAGGGTTTGAGTGTAAAGAGGGGTAAAAGAGTCCAATTATTAAAATCATTTTTCTCTAGCTTGATTCTTTGATCCAAGGATATGGATGGATAGAGGGTTAAAACATGAATCTAGAAATAAAATTTCAGCTCAAAACTCTATCTAGATCATGAGATATCATGATTTTAATTTAGAGAAATCTTAGGCATTGATTGATATCGTGTAGAGTAGAATTTCTATAAATTTCTAACTTCAAAAATTGGAGGGGCATTTTTGTAAATATTCACTTTAAAATTGGAGTGGCATTTTGTAAAGATGCTCAAAATTAGAAAAGTCCCTAAAAAATTCAGAAAAAATTCTAAAAAAATCCCTAAACTTAGAAATTGAATATCTCACAAAATACAACTCCTTTTTCCACAAAATTTTCTCCATTGGATCAAGAATTTAATGCTCTATCTTGCCATAATCTAAAATCATGATAAAAAAAATTAAGGTCTCATTTAATAAAAATTAAGTTTGGTCCAACCTCCTTAAAAATAAGGAGGTTGACCCAATATTTACTCTACATCAGTTTTGGATCATCCTAAAAACCTTATGATGATCCCTCTACAAAATCCAAATCTCATTCACCATATTTCATACAAATATGGTTTGCTTGGTGTTCAAATTTAGTGGAGAGTTGTTTCCTCTTTCCTCTTATGGTCATTCATATTCATGCTTTCCTACTTGCATACCTATGTCCCAACATCCACATAACTCATAGAAAATATGAGAATTCAACCACTTGACTTTGAAAGAGTTAAATGGGGTTAGTATCATAATAAAATTAATTAAAAAGAATGGTGCATGATAGGACATATCTATTTTTTTTATACCAAATTAGCACTAAATAGATGCAAGTTGAGAATATGAGTGAACTGAAATGGTGATTGCAAAAATATCATTAAAACATGATAACGTGCATTATATTACCAAGAATTATGTGTTAAAACCCATTTATAATGATGAAAATGAATGCATCAATGACACGTTATCAGCTTGTATCTACCTATTTATCCGGTTGGTTTTTACTTTATGACTTAAATCCATTTGCATCCCATAGTTTTATGCTTGGAAGGTAATTTTGAGATAATCCGCGAGTCATTTCTTCTTAATGTTGATATCTCATAATATAGTGCTTTCTCCCTATTATCACTTTTGATGACTTCTTTTTCATTCATGTGTATATATTTTGCAATAAGTTTAGCAAGAAAAAATTTATATGCTTAAGAAGCACATGCATCGGTTAGATAGTTTTGATGGGATAGTATTGTACCTTTGATACTTATCTTGAGAGTTATATTGCATAATAGCTTCATTGTTTCAGTCCTTATTTTGAATGACTCATCAACTCTAGACTCTTGAGTTTGAGTCTCCTCTCTAGGATATGTAATTATGGGTTTACTTTGACTTGGATTACTATTTAGTCTTTTAGAATAGCCATGTCTTTGTTTCTCCACCAAAGGAGAGGTAGTTTTTTGTATTTTCAAGTTATAAATTTTGTTCCTCCTTGAAGGTCACATCTTTGGATATAACAGTTTTTTTCATTGTGTGATAGAAACATTTCTATCCTTTTGTAAATTGGAATATCCAATGAACACATGCCTGATAGCTTTAACATCAAGTTTTTCTTGTTTAATAGAGGATATATGGACATCCAAATACTCTTGGTAGGAGAGAATTCCTTAATCTTACATTTGAAGAGAAGCAATTTATTTTTTCCAGTGGGTTGTCAAGTGAGTAGCCATTTAAATTGCTTCCCACCAAGAAGTATATGGGTATTTGGCTTTGAAGCAATAAAGCTCTAGATTTTTCCATGATGTGCCCTACTTTCCTTTTGGCTACCCCATTTTTTATGAGTATATGTGTCTAAGTTTTTTCTGTGATGAGGAAACAACTTGTGCATTGTAAGGATAGAATGATTTCCTAATTGCTTGTGAAGAAGCCTTATTTGACCTTAATCACCTATTTTAGAATTAGTCATGACCACTACTTGCTATAATTTGGTCAGATTGCACAAGTTCCTTATCAATCTTGCCGAGTCTATTCTTCAATTGAGACACCTTATTCAACTAAAATGAATAATCATCATTAAATATGATAGAGATCTTTGGAATCTTGACTAGTATTTGAATAGAAACTATCTGGGTACTTAATTTGAGTACATGAATCACCTTTTCCAATAGAACAACAATAAGGTAGGTTCCATCATTAGTTTGAACTTTTGGTTTCAAGCACAAGGTGTATAACTAATAACACTTGAGATTTGTTTACTAGTAATACAATGCTCTATTTTAAACACTAGTAGATAGTAGAAATTGCCGACGGGGGGCATGGAGTGCTAGAGTATGCTAGTAGCATGCAGTTCAATGGGTGCTACAATAACTGCCAAGCTGGTGTGAAAAGGCGCGCATAGCACGCGAATCGGGAGGCTATGTCAAACATGTGGCACATCATTCAATGGCATGCTATAGTAACCACCGACTCGCACGCCTCGTGTGCGCCATGGCACATGCAAAGGGATAGTTTTCACTCGCCACGGTGCACCTTCGGTGGGACACGTGCACACTGAAATTAACGTGAGTTTTTTTTGATTTTTTTCTTCTTGTAAGCCTATAAATAGGTCCTCCTAGAGTTTCCTAAAGACCGTCAGAGCATTCCCTTCCTCTTCCAGTGGGTTCTGAGTGTGCTTTGAGTGATTTAGTGAAGTTTTCCCCTTTTCTCTCATTTTCTTCCTCTTTGAATGTGGGTGCACATTTGTGCGAGAGTGCTCATGATGTTTTGGAGCAATCCTTGAGGTGATCAGTAGCCAACAGATTCTTGCTCTGATACCATGTCATGATTTGAAGACTTGATGTGGTGAAGGCAGAAGCGAGCTTCAACTGTGCTTCTCTAATTAGAAAACAACTTCCACACAATCTCCTCTTGCTTCTTGAGATGCTCAGGGCAGGAAGAAGAATCTTCAGGAGATATTCATTCATTAGGTCTCCTCGCCTATCCCCTAAAATCTAATTATACAAAAATGGCAGCCATAAGACCGTCATAAATAATTAAAATCGTTGAATTGAAAAAATGAGAAAGAGAAAATACAAGGAATTGCAAATCTGTCCAACTTCTCCAGTCGTCTACGCACCCCAAGAAACGTATGAATATCATCCATATGATGCGTATTACGGAGGAAATTATTTCAACTGGTATCAGAGACTAAATCGCTCAAAGAAGAGGTCCTCTAGCAGTCGCTTGCTGATTACGTGGGTTCTTGCAGCGTCCCTGGATCTCCAACACATAATCTATAGGAAAAAATTCCCAATTGGTAAAAGTCAACGCAGGAAAGCGAAATTCTTGCGCAAAGACCTGTATGTACTCGTCCTTGGTTTGAGTGCTCCTAACGGCAACAATAGAAGCCGCGTAAGAGGAGAGCTTCACAGATAACTCAGAAATTTACGTGGAAAGGGATATAGTATTCAGGGAAGCCGATCTAGACAAACAGCAAATCGAGTCTTCTGTCTCTTTTCCCATCCCAACAGCCAGATCCTTCCTCCTCAGCTTTTCCCCTCCGAAGGATCTTCTGCTTCGGAGAGAAAGGTGAAAGATGGGAATTGGACAGTCCAAGGAGAGAAATAGGGAGGCTGAACTGTCTAAGGAGAGGATGCTGTACGACTGCGTGTTTACCGGCGACATCGCATCCATTAGATCGCTACACGGGAGAGGCGCTTCCTTGAACGTAAATATATATATATATATATATAAATTTTTGCCACTTTTCCTGCGCTTGATATTGATTTTCTCGAGTCAGTAGGAGAGCAACTCGGGGAAGACACCGCTGATCCTGGCCTGCTCCCTGCCCGACCGTTTTCACGTCATTCAAACTCTCCTCGAGCTGGGTGCCAACGTCAACTATTACCATCCCAGTCAATTGCTCTCTCTTTCTCCCAATTTGCCAATCTGCCATACTTCTTCTCTCATCAAATACGTCTACCGTTGCTGTAGATAGTGGTGTTCGAACTGCCCTTCAGATTGCAGCTGAACGGCGGACTTTGCAGACCGTCAATCTACTGCTTTCGCATGGAGGTAGTCAAACCCTTGTCCGTTTTACATGCATCAGACGGTTAATTAGCTTTGATCTCAGACCTTGCCAAATCTCCGAATCGACGACGGAGACCTAAATTTGCTTCCTAAATTGAATTTTCCGAAGCTTTACTTGACACCTTTCTTTTGATGGGTTCGTCGTGATCGATCGTTTTTCCCCAGCGGACCCCCTTCTGGATGATTATGATGGCTGGGAAGCGCTAATCTGTGCTAGAAGTTCTTGTCGCACTAACGTCATCCGTGCCATAGAGGTTTGAACCGAAAAGCCCGCGCCATGAGCAACAGATAACGTTGACTCTTTCGTTCGTGGAAAAGTCCGAATCAGTTGACCTGGGTCAACGAAGAAGAGTTTTTTTTGCTCATCTGACTAATTCGAACTTGTTTATCTGAAGGCCCCTGTCTTTCTTATTTTTCAGAACCAAATCTGCTTCTTTGAAGGCTGGCTACGAGTGAATCCGTCGGCAAGAAGAGCGTAAGGAGTCAGCGGATTACTTGGATAGATGGGCCATGCACGAATTCTTTTGAGTTGTTTTAACAGGCGTTCCATTTTCCGTGACAGACGGGTGCTCATCCGCCTCAGCGACAACGCTCTTGATTTGGACAACGCCGGGCTGAGAATTGCCCTCGACGACGGTGAACTGGTGCATGATCATTCATTAATGAAGGAAAAAGCTTTAAAAGTCTCTTTTAATTCAAATGATCTTCCCGGCGCAGTCATATTTCCCTCGCTGCGTCGAAATTCTGAAGAAATTTCATGTCCGGCGCCCTGACTTCAGCTCGCCCGACCCGGAGCTTGTTCTCTCCAGCAGAATCACCTGCAAGTTCCTTGATACTGGAGTCCTTTCTAATTCATTATTTCATCTGAGAATCTTTTGTTTTGACTAATTAGACACGAGCTTCATGTTTCTCTCGGGAGAAGCGGGCGACGTCGAACAGCTGATGCACCTGTACGATACTTTGATCGGAAAATTTAGGGTAAAATTTTGACATTTCAATACTCCGATGAAAGACGAGCATCCTTACGTTTTATCCTCCTCAGATAAATGGTCCCTATCGGGGAATGTCCGCGAGTGGTCCCTCTGCGTATCGAGAGGAAAGAGATATCACCATGGCAATCGCAGCGTCCGCTAAGTCGGCCACGGAGAAGGGAGTACCTTTACCCGAGGTAGATTGCAAAAGCGAGGAAATCTTGCCGGGGACGAGAGGGTTGAGGTCGTCCTGCGTGATATGTGTCGAAGTCGAAGCTGAAGCGGCGTGTGTCCCGTGCGGGCACATGGTCTGTTGCACCGCCTGCATGGTGAAGCTCGAGTTGAATGGTTTCCGGTGTCCGGTCTGTCGTGCACTCATCGAGCGCGTCGTCAAAATCTACATATGAGTAGGAATGCGTGAGAGGATCTGATCTGGCGCTTGGATCGGTTGCGGAGGGCTGAGATGAATCCACGATATCATCCTTAAAGGTCTCACCTGACGTCTAATCTCTACCGTCCAAAGCGAGGAGTGATAACGGCGATCTCCTATGCCACGTGGCCCACACATGAAACTTGTCTATCAATAGTTACTATACATGTATAATCCCTCATCCTCAGGACTCTCTTTGAATGACTTGGGGCTTAAATAAAATAGTCTGTTGATAATATAAGAAAGGGGAAAACTCACCATACATCGTGAGCTTTTGAGAAGCGTCCAAATCCACTCCCACCTTTTGAAATGTCCAAATCCATTGCCAGCAGGGCACAGACGCTGACGTGGACGGCGAAGGAAGTCATCCGATGCCACGTGACCGTCCACGTCAGCGAGGGAATGGGGAAAAAGAAGAAGAATCGGCGACTATTTTTTTCTCTCTCCCCACGACTCTCTTTTTTTTTCTCTCCCCACGAATCCGTTTTTGATTTTCATTTCATTTCCGTTCCGTATGGCGCGAAAGTGATGGAAATGAAATGGAAATGAAAATTTTGTAGGATCTGCTCTCGTCGCAATTCTATTTTTTCTTCCGCGGTTCTATTTTTCCGCGGTTCTATTCTCGTCGCGATTCACGCATTCTTCCGCGGTTCTATTTTTTCTAGGATCTGCTCTCGTCGTGAGCGTAATCGGAATCGCGTTCTTCTGGCTGGTAATATCTTCTTTCCAGCGTCCCGATGCTAGTGGATGTCAGCCGGACGGGGAAGGATCTTGGTCTATTGGAATCTACTACGGAAAAGATCCGTTCTCTCTTGTGCCTATCGAGTTGGTAAGGCTTTTTATTTTCTTTTTGTGTTTAAATTATTGGTTTAAATTAATGTTCTAAAAGCTACTAAAAATAATCATAACACTTCGTTTT
>CM044108.1:1055086-1113086 GCA_024174645.1 Lemna minuta | reverse complement strand
GCCGTGAGATGGAGAGGAGAGGGAGGGCGGGAGAGAGAGAGGGATATTCAACTGAGTATTATCCGCCCTCTTACTAATAGGGGTAGATCTCGGGGTTTTAAATGGTTGGGGTAGATCTCGGGGTCGGGGGAAAGGTTGGGGTAGCTGGTTATAATAACCCTTTTACTAATTATTTGTAACTAACTATTCCATTTTCAAGTGGAATGGAAATCTTTATTCTAAGCATAATCAACATGATAACATGCAAAATAATCTTTTTTTAAGACATTTAATGACCAAAATGCAATTAAAATGGATGATAAAGAAAAGCACTTTTGCCTGTTATCAACTCTCACTCTCTCTTCCAGACAACATGATCAACAAATAGATGAAGGATCACTTCACTCTCGTGCAACTGAAGTCATATGCCTTCGGACGGCTTTTCCCACATACTCTGTGTGAGTGTGTGTCTCAGAGAGAGAGAGATGGATGTCTTACCCGTCTGATACGTCATTCAGGAAAAAAGAACCCATTACAACAGTGGACAGGTATCTCTAACCATCCCTCTACAACAACATCTACTCCTCCGCAGACTCTTTGGGAGAATTCTCTGGAGTCTGAAGTGCGGCTGCTGCCAACCTCTCCCCTTTGTGCTCCTCTACGACTGTCCTGAACTCCTCTACCATGGCTGGATCCTTAAACTTTAGAGCAAACGTGGCCAGCCCAAAAGCCTTCCCTTCTTCACTGACAGCACTGTTCACACAAGCAAAAGTAACACCCCTCTTCTCCATGGCGGTCAATGCCATGTCAGGGTACAAATTTGCATTCAAAATAAGCCTCAGATTTCCTCTTGCCCTCATGATAAGCCTAGATTTTTTTGCAGCATTTGAAACGTTGACTTTTACCTCCCCCTTCCCTCTCTCCTTCCAGCCACCATCAATAAACTCAAAGAGCACTGCATCGGCCGTGAAGACCGGCTGCTCATTTTCTTCCCCAGTCTCAACTGTCACCTCGGAAAGTGTCCCCTGGGTGGCCCCGCCAGTGGATTTAGTAACACTGAAGAGGTTAGTAGTTGTGGTAGAGCCAATGCTGCTCAGCCCAAAGAGAGACCCAGAGGTCACTGACCCAAACGAAAAAGAGCTAGCTGAGAATCCAGTCCCAGAGAGACCAGAGAATGCATTTTGACTGCTAGACAACTGCCGGAAGGAGCTTAGACCTGGCTGCCGCTCACTCTCACTGACTTCTCCTTCTTTGACTTTGTCTTCCTCTTTCTCTTTGTCCTCAGTTCCTTCTTTGACTTCTTCCTCTTTTTCTTTCTCCTCAATTCCTTCTTTAACTTTCTCCTCAGTTTCTTCTTTGACTTTTTCTTCAACTTCATCATCTCTTTCTCCATCCTCTTTGTCTTCTTTCTCCCTGGTTACCGCAGCAGGTAAATTAACAGCGTCATTAGATTTACCATTTTGGTCAACATCTTTATCTTCCTTTGCACTCTCAACACCATTTTCAGAAGAGGGCACTCCGGTAACAATCACAGATCTCGGAAGAGATTGGGCAGCAGAATCCGGCACCTTCTGAACAGAGCAAGGCGGGGGCGCAGAGAAAGAGATCTTAGCAAAAGGATTGGAGGAAGAAGAATTGGTAGATGGCGGATGATGGCGGCGGACTTTGACTATTTTCCTGGTTGCCAACACCTCATCACTGGCCCTTTGGAAGGTCCCCATCTCAGGCTCAGGTCCATCTTCCTCATATCCTGAATTGTCCCGAGACAGTTGCCCAGCAGCAAATCTCTTCTTTGAAGAGTGGCCTGCATCCTCCATCGATAAATGCCAAAATTCTACAGACTTGAGTCAGAGAAAATTTGGATCACAGGAGCGGAATGGTAATCCGAAATTCTTGATGACCTGAACAAGAACAATAACTGCCACAAATTAAAGAATAGCAAAATTATTAACATAGGTCAGATGCCCAAGTCAGATTGAAAAAGAAAAATGATGCCCATTTGAAGCTTTTGAGAAAGATGTAATTTCCCCTTTGAGGCGCTCTGGTGCTAATTCTACGATTTTACCGATATTAATTAGTTAAAAATTACGAAATCATGAAACTATAAATAGGCTGTGATTTCATCAATCGACAAATTACAACTGAGGCTTTTAGCAACCTCTGGAATAAAGTACCCGCACTAAAAATGGAAGACAGCAAAGGAAAAGTGATAGAACCGCGGCCACTGTTCAAAATCTATCCAAAACAAGTGACGTCTCACGGACTACCAGTAGACGGGTAATTCTGAAAATTGATAGGGTCATGAGAAAAAGAACATTCTATTGGAGCTAAAATCACAATCTTTGGACAAGGTCTTCCGCACAAACATACCAAAAAAGGAAGAGATTTATCAGAAATTCTGAACAGATTTCATCGGGGTACAAGACTTTCAGGATACCAGCACCCTAATATGGGTAAAGGAAAATAAGATAATTAACCGTGAACATAATAATAATATCGGGAAGTTCACCAACCGCGGGTGATCTTCCATTATGTGTTTCGCAAAAAAAAAAAAATCAACGGTCACCCGCCACAGAAGTCACAGAAAATATTCTCTTGAAGTTTGTTATCCCGTAGGAGTAACCCTCGTAAGCCGGAATGGTAAACAAAAAATCCAATGTCATACGACGAATCTTTTTCTCCCAAGTGAACGTACCTGCAGTAAACTAGGAGATATGGAGATAAAGATATGCCGAAAAAAGAGCGCAAAAGATGGACACTCCCGCGAGGATGCCGGCGACCACTTCGTTTCAGAGATCGGCCTTCTTTAACTCTGGTTACGAGGAGGGGAGTCCCCGGAAGTCGCAACCTAGGGTTTCGAATAGTCGGACTAAATAATAACGCTTTATACGGAAATAGATAGATACCGGATATCATATATTTCAGTTTTACTGTAATATAATAATTGTAAATACAATTTGACCCTACTATATTTTAATTTCGAACCTTTGATGTATATTTAGAAAATTAGCTGCCAAGCAGAGGTACCCGGAAAATAAGATATTTCGAAAGATGCCCGTTTTCCAAATTATTTATTTTAATTTAGTGGCTTGATCAACACTATTGTGGGCTTCACCCCCTCAATTTCTTGCGTCCATTTGAGAGCATGATCTAGATTGTCTCTCAATAAAAAAAAAAATCAAGGATAGGGGGAGCCTTTCTTCATTTTTAGCAGCATTTTCTCCTCTTGTTGAGTTTAATCTTTAAAATTTTAATTAAAACTCTAGGCTAGGTATAGAAAAAAATAGTTTGTTCGCTAGAGTGGTCATGAGTGCAAGTAAGAATCGTATGAGTAATGAACTGCATTGTTGAATAGATTGTATGCTCGAGAATTAGAGAGATCTTATTGTGTGACATTGATTCAGTTCTATAGTCATCCAACATCAATTTTCCTTTATAATTAAAGATAACGTGATATCAGATACATAGAGCATGAAAAATATACCAAATCTAATATGGATTTAGGCTCAAATTGATCAAGACGCATTTTTAGATGGTGAGGTTTGGTAATGAATTTCTCACTTGTTCATGCAGGCCTTGATGATTGAGCAATGTCAAGTGCCCTTCCTGATGAAGGAGCAAATTTGACCCATTTTGGTCAAAGTCAACTCTTGATCAAAAGTCAAAGCTTCGACGGTCAAACAAGAATTTCAAAGTCAACATTTCAAGGTCAGCAAAGTTGCCATGTCATCATCCGGAGGTGCCACATCATCGCACCTTTTCAAAGCACTACTTCGATCAAAGAAGTTATAGAAGTCAATCAAGGGGTGTGTCTCTTCATCTTGGTGGTTGACAATAACTACCTTCGTGTACCCTATAAATTAACGCTTGTAGGGTGAAAAAAGACAAAATGTATTTTGAAATGAAATTTTTGGAAATGTAGTTGACGTCGGTCAACGGTTCTCCTCCCTCTTCTTCTTCGTTTCTTCGTTCTTCTCTTCCCCCTCTCAAGTTGTTCTGCGGCGTTCTTCTCTCACGGCGTCGTAAAACCATTCGTCCACTTCATATGATTCTGCATCCAGTCAACCCCTGTTGACCCAAGCAGCCCCACGAACCGCCATCACCCGACATCGACGACAAATCATCGCCGACGTCTTCAAATTTCGGTTCGAATATTCCAGTCCACTACCTGCATCCCGGTCGGAATTTCCACAACTGACTACTGCAGAAACAACTCAAAAATTGGGCTTAAATCAGCGATTTTCAGACAAATTTGAGCAGGAAGAAATTTTTTGGAATGAGCAACTTACCAGGAAATTCTCTAACTGCCTTCAGAGAAAAGAAGGCCCTCGAGATTTTCATCGTTCGACCCAAACTTAAAGCCGATCAGAGAAGTCGCCACCAAGGTCACTTGATTGGAACCCTAGCCTCCCGCCATCGGTCGCCTCAATTTAATTCTCCAGAGGCTTCTCCGCTCCCTTGCGACCGTTTCCGGCTCAGTTTCGCGAAGAAAGCCGCTACCACCGCACCTCAAGATCAAGGCCATAGGAGAAGCTTCCGTCGCCACCTGCCCTTCCATCGAGAGGAAGAAGAAGACTTTGACAGGTCTTCCTCTTGTTGGATACGAAGGGAAAACCCCCTTATCGGTTCTGACACGCCCGCGCAGAGGATCCGAGATTTAGGTAATGTTATTTCCTCATTAACGGATCTCCCGTTAATGGTTCTGCTTGGACCCAATACGCACCACAGTGGATCCGCGATCCTTTTGAAGCCCTTACAAAAGCCTAATGGGCCTGTTCGAAGCCCAATAAAGCCCTAAGAGAAATAAGAAGGAAAATGGGCCCCTGCCCATTGTTTAAAAGCCCAGAAATGTCCGGAAGCCCACTAAGGCCCAAGCCCCAGACAAGGTCCTGGTTCGCAGCAATTTCCTGCTACATCACTTCCCCTCATTTCCATGAGTTCATTCCAATAATGAAAACAAAAAGACCTGGCCATACACATAATGGTACAAAATTACTTAAAAAGGAAGATAATAGATAAAACCATTCCACCTTGTAACAAGTTGAGCACCCATTTTAATAGGGGAGCAAATCCTCATAAATGGGCAAAGGAATCTCCAATTGTCCTTGTCTATTCAAATTCTTCTTGATGTGTAAAAAAGTAGGCACAAGACTCCTCCTCGCATCTTGAAATAATCAATGAGCATTTATCATTGCTTAAAGCTGCCAATATACGTTGTTAGGCCCCTTACCCAAAACTTGTGATAGAACAATTGCCCCCAAAGCTAGACGATCATTATCATTTCACACACTTGTCCATCTTATGTGTTGACATCATTGTGAGGATTTCATGTTTTCAAGTAGATTGCATTGGAACAGTCATGGTGTTTGCAATACCCAAAGGATGGTGATTGTGCCAAGTGTCTCATGTGCATGTGACATAGTCATTCACATTGATCGAGGTATGAGGTGACACACATGGTCCTCATATCTCTAAGAAATCAAATTAAGCTTGGGTCTCATGGCTTCTTGAACAAGTGAGTGATTGGAAATGGAGACAACTAATAGATATTATGTGACGTACAAGACAATCATACTTTCATCTTTGGTATATATTTATTGAAATGAACTTTTATTCATTGGCATTCTTGTGTGATGTTTGTAATGAAGTCCATGAATATATGCAATGATCAAGTGAATTACGATGAGATCATAATATAATGATCACTAGGCTTTAAACATATGTTCTAAATATTTATATTCGTTGGATATCTGAGCAGGACATCAAAGTATCCAGAAAGAGTAACACTATTTGATCCGACTCATATGATGAGTCAGATTGATGCTGTGGCCATTGGTGTATGATAAGCTCAAAAGGTGGTATTAATTAGTTGTAAACGATATAAATAATTGTTATGTCGTGTGAGTATCTAAGCTTACGCAACACATTTATAAACCTCACGAGCCTAGGGCAAGTAAGGGTCGATCCACAGGGAGCAAGCAATTAACTAGTGATTTTCCTTTTTAGTGCAGTATTATGTAGGATTTTAGAAAGTAAGGAGACATTAGAATTAGACAAATATCTCAGAAATTAAGGAAGAGCTTGAGGAGAAGAAGGACTAAAAAGAATTCTTGGAGAGAAGGAAGTAAGATAAGAAAAAAGAAAAGAGGTAAGTAAGAAAACAAATATGGAGAAAGAAGCAATTGAGAATACGGGGTAAGAGGTGAGAAGAGGTCTTTATTTTCTAAGTAAGAAATAGTTCAGACTTAAGAGAGGAGAGGAGTACGACGTATGCGTGCAGATAACCAGAATTAGCAACGGTGAGAGAGAGAGATTGGATTCTAATTGAGAGGGAGGAATTATTATAAAATGGCATAAATAGAACAGAAAGAGAAAAGTTAGGTACAGGTGGAAACGGTGACGCGGAAGTGCGAAGCTCACGGGAGAGAGGATTGAGCCGATTTTCCGTGAAATCGGTTTTGATTCAAAACCAATTTCGGAATTTAGTTTGAAAGAAGAAACATACCTGAAGATGGGCGTCGGCAGTGGAAAGTCGTACAATGAAGGGTGGAACACGACAATCTCGAGGGGCGGTTCAACAGGTGAGAAAGGTAAATTTTTTTGTGAAAAGCATATTTCTCTTCAAACCGATTTCAGCGAACATTTCTTGAGCAAGGCTCAGCTGCAGAAACGACAGAAGCCGGAGATCGAGTGGAGAAGTACGAGGCGAAATCGAAACGAAGAGAGTAAATATATTTACGAAATGATCATTTCGTGAAATTTCGTGACTCAAAATCGACTTCTGAAACTTGTTTTGGGCAGATGCACAGATGCAGCCAATCAAAGATGAACCTCGTGAGCGTGAGGGGAGGAGCGATTTCGGACGAAACAGATTCTTTTTATTTTTTAGTTTTCTAATCAAAATCCGATTTTGGAAATAGGCTTTGGAGAAGATCGCGATATCCCCTGCGATCTCAATGTGGTTACGATAATCTTCTGTTAACGAAGAAGACGGAATAGAATACTATTTAACTCAAAAGTAAAGAAAACAGAAAAATCATGCTGAGTAGTATCGTGAAGAGAAGAATTTTTTTTTGTCTTTTTGAACCAAAGGAAAGATGTTGCTGCCAGCGGGCAGCGGCTGTGATGCGACAACTCCAACTCTAAGTCTCCTGAAATCTGGATTGCAGGACGAGGCTTGGAGGAAGCCGGTGGCATCGGGAGCTCGCACGTGGGCTACCTTGCCATGAGGATAACCTGCAGAAAAGGAAGGATAGAGGGGACGAGGAAGAGAATGAGAGGGAAATGCCTTTTGTCACACCTGTCGAGGCCTAAGGGTCTCCTCTTCCTCTTCCTCTTCCTCTCAAGCAGATCTGAACACCCTCGTTCCTCCTAGCTCTTACTCGGGTAAGAGGGCCATAGATCCAACTGCACACAGGCTACCAACATGGGCTGGTCTGAATCCAAAATGACAGCTTCTTCTCCAGAAACCCTAAGGGTTTAAATCAGGAAAGAGAGAGGTAAGATGGACTGTTGGATCTCTTGGATTCCAACAGTCGGGATTTCACCACTTCCTCTTCTCTTGTTTGCTTTCCAACTTCCTTCTATAATGGGGTTTTTATTTTGTTTGGGCTGCTCCCAAAAAGGTTCTTGTAAGGCCACCTCTAGACCTTTTGATTCTTGTCAATGAACCTAAACCCTGAAAACATTTCAACATATCTTGATGAGATTAACTCTACTTGACTCCATGAGTCAAGTAGGGGTTATTTATCTTAAAAATACACAATTCTGCATAATTTAAGGTAAGGTTTAGAAGTTATGAAAATCCCAATTTCATAGTTTAATGTGGATAAAACATGCATCTAAATATAAATAATTGCATTGGAAGTTCATTACAAAGCATATTTTATCACTATGATTGGCGACTTATCAGTGTAGAGACACCAATGATAGATAATGGGTGCTCTTAAGAGAAAGGGTTCACTGAATTGATCTGTATGAATCCCTTAATGGTATTATACCAAACTTTCAATTAGGTTGATTCATGTCATGATTGTATATGTGGTCCTTTGACTTGAGACACCAAAGATATCTTGTGTATGGATGCCCATGTTTTGACTATGACATACGAATCCCTAGCCTAGGGATCTCCAAAATGTCCTACATTGGATATGACATGAAGTCTGATAAGTCTAAATTTGGATGTAAATCCTACGTCGTTATGGTGGTTTAATTTGACTTATGCAATTAGATTATCTTCTAATATTTTTTCACTTAATTTTTATCCTCCAACAGTATAGCTCTATGAGGGGTCGAACCCTAGAGAGGTCAATTCTAATCCTTCTTTGATAAATGTAATCTTCTTCTAATCAACTTTCAATTCTATATCACTTTCCTGGTGTTTTCATTTATACCTAGATCCTCAGCTAATGTCTATAGACGGTCTGAAAAGAGGAGAGTCATTTATGTTTCTTAGCACATTTCTTTTATGTAATAGCGTGAATCTCAGTCTTACACTAATACCTATATCCACTCTCTCTAATTCTTAATCCTACTAATCTTTTTATCAAAATCACTATGTTTTTGTTTTCTTTTTATTTTATTTTATTTATTTATCTTAAGAAGATTATATCACCAATGAATTCTTCTTCCTAATATCACTCTGCTATATTCACTATATCTGCTCTTATGCACTCTCAGAAATCACGAACAGAGAGAAACAAATATAAGCAAGATTTATATTATGTTATTTTGTATCCTAGAAATTCTACTTAGTAGCACTCTTCTAAATTCAACCTGACATATTACTTTCTGAATATTCTTCTCTTACTGATGCATTTGATCTAAACCGAAGGGATCAATGTCAGGGAAAGCTAATCTCAGATCGTTTTATGTTTCAATATTTTTCTAACCAAACCTACTCCGAGTCTAAATGAATCTAATCTATTACAGATGAATTTCTTTTGATGACATTAACTATACTCGAATTAAAACGAGAAACAGATTAAGCACATGCCGTCAGATTTTTGCAATCAGTTAATACTAACCATAAACTAATTCAGATATCACTCTTACTGAAAGTAAAAATAAATAAATACAGTACTCTATCTACAAAAAGAAATTCGTACTCAAGTTTAATCAAACTTTCTAAAATAGGTAGATTAAAATCTTGAAAGTGAAAGAGAATAAAATTCGAAGATAACCGACCAACTAATTGAATTAAAATGAAAATTTCAACGAAAAGAAACTGATGAGAAAAGATCTTAACTAAATCTCGAAGCTTCGAAATAATGCCGAACTGTTTGGAATCAGTTCGATCCGAACTTCGAATGCTTCTCTGACCGGATTTTGTCTCTTCCTCCCGCTGTGTCCTCCTGGCCGATCGTCGTCGGCGAGAAATCAAGAACGAGGCTTTCTTCCTGACGAGATGAGACCGCAAGGTCGTCGATTTCACACGGTCTCGTGTCAAAAATTATTTCGAACTTACCAATTTGGGGAATTAAGAGTGAATTGAGGGGTATAATGGTAAATAAGGGTCGAATGTACAGGGAATTAAGGTATTTTTGAGATATCTTTTAGAATTTGGTCAAATTGGGCGATGAATTGAGGATAGAAATTAGGGAAAATGGTGTTTTTAGAAGGAAGACTTCAAAACGAATCCACAGAATCAAGAATCATCGAATTTGGACTTGATTTCGCGGAGAAATCGAAATTTGAAGTAGAGAGAAATTTTCGGACGTTAAAATCGTGATTTTGAACTAAATTTGATGAAATTAAAATCTAAAACCTAATCTAAAAAGCAATTAAACATAAATGGCAGATTAGGAAGCAAAAACCGCTCCCACTAACCCCCGATTGCGATCAAATCACGGCGATTAAGCTTCTTAATCACGAAGAACACGAAGAACGCGATCGGTGGATTCAAGCTGCGATTTCTCCTTCAATTCTCCACCATATCTTGATTTCAACCCCTCCGTGGATGCGGAATTGAGAGAGGAAGAGGATGGAATCAAGAGAAACAAGAGGATCGGTGTCTAGACAAGTCAATTTGATTGAAATCCAACTCGAATACATACATCGACGAAGAACAAGTCTATTTAAAGGAAATTTGGGCATAACCGTCCGATCGTTTCGATCGACGGTTACGATGAAACGTCCACGATGGACCGTTTCAGAAAATATCATGGCCGTCGGATCTGGATCAATGGTCTGGATGATCTCGCGTTGATAGGAGTTATAAAAACGCTTGAATATCGCCCCTTGGATCGCGATCGAACGGCCGAGATGCTTCCGGGGAGATTAAATCTCGTCCATTATAACGCCTTAATTAAGGCACGTGCGTTTGATCTCTTCGGTGGTCCGCGCGTCCACCCGATCGGCGTGTATGATGCCGCCACGTTGCTTCAATCGTAGCTGTTATAACATTTTTAAAACACACGTGGTCTGATCAGATCGGGTGGTCTGTGTCCACGCGATCGACGCGTGGATCTTCCGATGCGCCGCCGATCCGACGCTTCTCGTAGCGCCACGTCACCTGCGAAATAGAAGTCGTGTGGATTAGTCCCACACGGAAATAAATAAGGAGAATCGTCTAGTTTATAACGCCCGACGATTTAAAGGGTTAATAACCCTTCCCATCTAGGGAAGGCTGAAGACCCATTTTATGTATATATGTAATAAATAAATAAGATATAGATATATTGCGCCACGTAAGCGCTGCGCGGGTCCGCGTGGCGCTGCCACGTGGCCTTGCGTGCCACGTTGCATCCACGCAGGGCCCGCGCGAAATATATCCACTTTTTGGCATTTTTTAAAATTAATTTAAATCGTTTTAAATAGAAAATAAAATCAGAAAAATTAGGAAAAATTCAGAAAAATCCCTAAAATTGTAAAAATCATATCTTTTAAAATACAACTCCAAATTAATCCAAATTTCTTTCATTTGATCTTAAATTTAATTATCTATCATTCTAAAAATTCAAAATATTTAAATAACAAGAGATTTAATTTATATTTCAAAAATACACTCATTTCCTTAAGATTTTAAGTTTAGAAATTTAAATGAATGTTTATAAAAATAATTTCTCTTATTATTTAACTTTAAAAACCACTTATAATCTCAAGTAAAGATAGGTTATAAAATCATTTATCCTTAATTTATCACAATTAACCCTAATTTAGTGTATTTTGAGATTATATCATAAATTTGTATGAAATGATAGAAATGCACTCAAAGTATGATAACATGCACATAAATGTAATGTTTTGTCTTAAATTACATTAATAATCATGTTTTATCATGTTAAGATTGCATGTTATCACTTCCCCGATTCCCCCTTTTTAACCTAATTAACCCGAGCTTCAAAGTTATGCGGGTTAGTTAGGTCCTTGATGTTTCTTGCTTTACACCCTCGGTGTGCTTCAATCTTGTATCGTAGGTAGTTAAGCTAATCGCCATTGGAGGTGTTGCGATTCCGTGAAAAGCGCCAAGTACATGCGCTTTGTTCCTCTGTGTGTTTTGCATTACACACAATGTCGTGCTTTTTCTTGCTATTGGTTGAGATTTTCTCCCTAAATATCCTGCCCATACACTAAGAAACCCATTAAAACGGACGAGCCCATTACAGGCTTTAGTTAAAAAAAAAAACTTTCCTTATTAAACAGAAAATACAGAATTTAAAAGAGTTTGTTTAAGCATTTCAAGAGTTATAAAAAAAAGAAAGAATTCAGCACATTTTAGAAAAAACTCTTAATGGTTGTAAAAAAATCTTTTCTTCATTTGTCTAAAGGATGTTCATTTTGGCAAATTCATATGATAACATGTAACAAACATAAATGATATTAACTCTTTTAACTAAATTATCACAAGGATAAGCATGTTTTCTTGCTGAATTTTGCATGTTATCAAAGTCCTTAAAGGTGATTGAGTGATCAAGATGGGATGGTCCTCCCTTGATGTAAGAGATCGACTCAAGGAATGATATGCAGTTAAATCCTTGGCCAAGATAGTGGAAAAATTAGAGAAGTTGTTCTTGATGATTTCCTTCTCGTATCAGTACTAAATTGAGTGACTGATTAGGATTTGACAGTTAACCATACCCTAAGTCATTCATGAGTCTTAGGCAGATGAAGGATTGTACGTACATGGTAACCAATGAGGGTAAGGTTCAATGAAAGAGTTCTAATATACTCCACATCTCCCAGAGCACGTGATATAGCTTGGCACCCACCAAGCTAGCGACTAAAATGTCGATTGGGTTAAATAGATTCTTAGTCAATTAATCGATATGTTGATAATGAAGAGCAATAAGTGTTATTGGTTCAGTGGAGTCATTAATTGGTGAGATATATGGACCTATAGGGTCACACACGTGGTCAATGAGCATTGATGGATATTGATATAATTATTTGGGGTTTTTTTAAAAAAATTTCACATTCACAAAGTCTATAAATAAGGGAAGAGTGACCATAAAAGGGTGGTGATGCAAGCCTCACATAAATTCTCCCCTCTCTTCTTGTCCTCTTGTAGTGATGAGTGTTCTAGAGGAGATCCAGTTGTCTAACAATCTTGTGGATACTGCTAGAGGCCGAACGCTTGAA
The DNA here is from genome assembly GCA_024174645.1 of Lemna minuta. Lineage (NCBI taxonomy): Eukaryota > Viridiplantae > Streptophyta > Magnoliopsida > Alismatales > Araceae > Lemna > Lemna minuta. Next base: position 1,100,528 of record CM044108.1, on the reverse strand, counting down.
CAGTTTAAAGAAATCCATCATATGATCCCTATAAGTATGAATTTTATTCTATAATAGATGATAATATCATTTAGAATAGATGATAAGATCATCTATTCTTGGTGCCTTAACTTTGTTAACTGTTTTGATTCAACATTTTCCATTGGAATCGATGTTTTGGTCAAAACTTTGAAGAGCTTGTCGAGCCTCAAATCCTAGTAACAATAACACAAGTAGGTAAGTGTGGAAATAGGTAGCAAGCATGGTGGGGGAGAGTGTCTTTGGTGGGTGTGGTGGCACTCACTTCATTACCTTTCTTTGCTTGCTCTTTTAGGTGTATAATATAATTTAGAGAAGCTTGCTAACTTTTGATTGTGAATCTGATTTTTTAGCATATTTTATAGATTTCACATTTATCATTAATTATTATTAAGAGGCATTGGAAAAACAAGCACCAGGAGATGGAGGAGAAGAAGATAATAAATAGAAAGAAAATTGGGAAGACGTAGAAGAAATTGACATGGTTAAATGAGTGAGCCATTACAATACATTAAAATAAAATGGATGACGAGACGATTTCATATGGTTGTTGTATACACACGATGTCATGTCAAAAAAGTCCAAACTTACCAATTTAAAGATCAATTCACGAATTGAAGGGTATAATGGTAAATAAGGGTAGAATCCACGGAGAATTAGAGAAATTTGAGAGATATCTTTGAAATTCGATCAAATCAAATAACGAATTGAGCTTTTTTAGAAATTAGGAAATTTATAATATTAAGAAAGATAACTCAATTGTGAATCCACGGAATAAAAAATCGAGTGATTTGGATTAGAATTCACAGAGTAATCGAAGTTTGAAAATGAGAGAAAAATTTGATCGTGAAATTAATTTAAAACCAAAATTAAACTGAAATTAAACTTAATCTACGATTCAAAACTGAAATCTAATGCTAAATGATGAAAGATTAAGATAAAAACACGCAATCTAACCCAAATTCGCACTCGAAATGATCCAATTAATCTCCGGATGCATGGCTATTCATTCCGCGATTTCTGAGATGAAAATTGGCATTCAAGATGTGATTTCTCCTTACTCCCTTGATCAATTTCTGATTTCAAATGCTCCTCGGACGCGGAAGCGTGTCAAGAAGGCAAAGAAATCAAAAGACTCTCAGATTGTGGTGTCTAGACAGTTCGATTTCACCCAAAAATCCAAGGGTGAGTTTCCGTCGCGAAGAACATTCGGATTTATAGAAGAATTGGGCGTAACCGTCGGATCTAACGATCCATCGCGAGCAACGGTCCAGAAGACGCGCCTGTTGATGAACTACTGCGATTCAGTCGCATCCGTCTGATCACCGACAGAGCATCAAGATGCGTCCACGTCGCACGTGTGAAGAGGTGCGTCGTTTCGATCCATCCGTTGGATCTTCATTGAGCGGTTACCATCAATCGGAAGGTCCATCGATCGCGATTAATCTCGACCATTATAACTCAGTTGATGGATGCCTACGATTAAGGTCCATTTAATTGAATCAGGGCCTCTTAAGATGCTGCCACGTACCCCTTAAGTGACATCTGATTCACGTGATTAAATCACGCGATCGGACGTCTTAAATAATGCCACATCACTTGAAATAAAAGACAAAAGAAGATAGTCCCACACAGAATAAAATATCGGATTTCATCGGATTTATAAGCTCCACGGACTTAAGCAGTTAGCTAAAATCTGATTACGGATGCTCCTAACCCATTTATATGTCCGCGCATGTGTCACGCACACACATGCGTGTCATGCACACATGTCACGCACACACGCGTGTCCACGTGTCACACAGACACATGCTCACACGTTGCTGAAAGTCCCTTTAGGGTGGTTGTTTAACCTAAGAAGGGGGGTTGAATTAGGTTAAATGTGATTTTTTAAAGTTATCTAACTTTTCTTCTTCTACTTAGATTCGTTGACTTAGTCACTCACTAGCTGTCCTCTCAATTACACTGAATATTATTATACTGGCTGGGGGACCTACTGTCCCTTAATCCAGTCCCGAGTACTTTAGACTCGGAGCCTCCTCCTCACCAAATGAAACCTAATCCTCTCACCACTCAAAGGGTGAAGGACAATGTTCAAATACAAGGTTTTAGATTTGCCCCCTACGGCAAACCTAACACTCACCTTTACCTGTCCCTACGGCACTACCCACTAGGCCTCGACCTCCTCGGCTCCTGGACGCCTTGACTCCCTCAGGCAGATCTCCACGCGATCGCGTGTCCCTTCACGCCCTATCGTGCCTCTTTTGCAAATGCCGCCGACCACCGGTAAAATGACACCTCGTCTTCAGGCTTCACTCGGTCTTCCTGCTCTCGAGGTCTAGACCTCTCCTCGTCTCAACAAATGAGATACTCCTGTCCTCTGGATATGTGTGGCTGTAACTGCTGCTAGCTAATTAAGTAAGTGGGTTTTTTGACTTTGGTAGACTCAGGGTTGACTTTTAACCTAAGGTTAACTTTTCGCTAAAGTTGACTTTTTCTGACTTTGGTTGACTCAGGGTTGACTTTTGACCTAAGGTTGACTTTTCGCTAAAGTTGACTTTTTCTATTGACTCTAGCTCTCAGAGTTGACTTCTGTTGACTCTAGCTCTCAGAGTTGACTTCTATTGACTCTAGCTCTCAGAGATGACTTCTGTTGACTCTAGCTCTCAGAGATGACTTCTGTTGACTCTACCTCTATTAACTCAAAATTGACTATAGTTCTAAAATTGACTTTCTTCTCAGATCTTATTCTTTAAGATAAGTCAATCAATTCTGCTAACTGCCAGTAGGTGAATGTAGTCAAATGAAATGGGATAGATACTGAAACGAAATTTAACTGAACAAATCACTAATAGTCCACAGTGAGAAATGATGCAATTAATTTAAGAGATGAATTAACTAAAGTCTGACTAAGTGTATTAGGTTCTTACTTGAACCTGTCAACCTGCACAAACTGATTAATTCACTGCCAACTCCACAGTGAGAGCAAATGCAATTAATTCAAGATATAAATTAACTGAATAATCTAACCGAATATATTTAGTACTTACTTGAATCGTTAACCTGCATAAACTGATTAAATTCACTACCAACTCCACAGAGAGAGGAAATACAATTAATTCAAGGTATAAATTAACTAAATAATCTGATCGAATATATTTTGTACTTACTTGAACCGTTTAACCTGCATAAACTGATTAGATGATTGTCAATTTCACACTAAAATATACTGCAGTAAATTTAAGAGATTGATTTAATAACGAGATTGCGTAAATAAGATTCAACTTACCCTACTGTTTGCTCCAGAAATTGTGTATGACTAACTACTGTTAAAAGGACTTCAAAATTACTCAACACACAATTTCGAGGAATGTAAAGAGGTAATAATCGTGCAGAATCAAAAACTGAATTCACAATTTCGTAATCTGCTATCACTAGTAAAATTATGATATATTGTTATCACGGGATGATATGCAGCCGACTAATTTAATCTACATAAATTAAAGGACCAAACAACCGTTAACAGATCAACTACACTACAGCTGTTCAATTTAAACGATTGTAATTTTCCCAATGTGTGCAATTAAAACTAATTCAAATATCTGACACAAACTTAATTTGAAACCGAGAACGTATTCACGATTGAATGAACACAATACGTAACTTAAATAAATTACCGTGGATGCTTGAGACTTAGAAGAGAAAACGAAGGTTACAGATCAATATATTGTAGACCCGAATGATTAGAGGATATCCCTAGAATGGTGATCGACGGAAGAGAAAGAAAAATTACGGTTTGAAGTTAAGAGAAAGAGATTAATCGCCGAAATATTGAATCAATCGAGTAAAAAAAACAACAACGGAGTAACCGATGGATTTAACAGAAAAAAAAGTTAAGAAACTTCAGAATACTCTTCTCGGCGTTAGAACGAAAAGCTGCAGAAGATGTTCTTGGCCGCCGCCGTGAAGACAGAGAGTAGGAGGTTGGTTCGCTGTTTTCACGATCGCAAGCAAGCCCTTTTCAAATCGCTTTCACGCTGACCCTTTTCTTTCGCACTGATTTTTCCATGGCACCTGCCACGAACCCTAGAATGCTTTTAATACCATACCCGAAGAGTCAATATGAAATTACGACACTACCCTTCATGCTCTTAGCCTTTTGACATATACTACACTATTGATATGGGTATTGAAATGTACCCATCAAATAGGCAGAATTTAAACCGAAAACAATATCTCCAAATCCACATTAGTCGCATATGCATTAATACCATATGGTTAATATTAGATGCAACCTTGCTGTCGTTGCTTTTCCTGAAATCAGTACACATTAGTCTCAATAATAAGACGACAGAAAATATGAAATGACACTGCATAAAATGAATCTTTATCGTTGCTGTTCCTGAAATCAAACATTAGTCTCGATAAGAGGGTGACAGAAAAATATAAAGGGGCAGTGCTTAAAATTAATTATAACATATAATGATGACAATTCAAGTCATTAACTATATCAAAACTATCGCTCTAATAGTTGCCACGTGGCTTCTCTCCGCCACATTAGCACGGAGAGAAATTCTTTTAATCATTTTAAAATCGAAAATATAATTAAATAAATTCAAAAAAATTCCAGAAAATTCCTAAAAATTGTAAAAATCATAACTTTTAAAATACAACTCCAAATTAATTTAAATTTTTTTTGTTGGATCAGAAATTGAATAATCTAGCATTATAAAAAGTCAAAATATTAAAATAACAAGAGAATGAATTTTATTTAAATAAATATAATCATGTATCTTATAAAATAAATTTATAAAAATACATGATTGTAAATAAAGACCTTTTCTCTTATCATTTAATCATGAAAACATCATTATGATCTTAAATATAAATAGGATTAGAATTACATTGTTTAATTATGCATACTTATCAACAAAATGATGTATTTTTAGATAATAACATGAAATTATGTAAAACGATAGAAATATACTTAAAATATGATAATATTCATACAATTGTTATAATTAATGGCTTTATTTACATTAATAATAATTTAAATTCATGTATAAAATGCATGTTATCAATGAACAGGGAGAGTGATGTAAGTACTCATTGAAACATGATGATTTATGAGCATTTGATATCCAAGAAAGTGATGGAGAATTATCCCAAAACATGAACACAAGGGTTCCAAGTGAACCTAGATATGCACTAAGGAAGAGAAATCATTCTCAATTACAACAAAATACTATACTCCTCCTTACTCATGAGTTTGAGAAACTCACCATCCATTAAGTGAATGAAGAAGACCTCTCTAAAACATTGAAATAGAGTGTAGATTCTAAGGGAATTATCTTCTCTCCTCCTCCTATTATACACTGATCCAAAGATTGACTTAGTCAAAAGAAATTTAATCCTTATCCTTAGATACTTAGAATTCCTTGAATGGACCAAGTCAACCACCTTCTACCTTGATATAGGTTCCTAATTATCCAAACCACATCCACTATATCATAGGTACCTTGTATAAATCAATGATCTCAAAAATCCTTGATTTCCAATTCTTGATTTCCAATTCTTCTCTCTTTGAAAACCACCCATAGATAGAACTATAGGAGAGATCTAATTGATATTATTACCTTGGAAGTTACCTCAAGACAAGACTCTTACATGTGTAAACCATGAAATTATAATTTTATAATCAGCATGAAGGATCTTCCATCAAAGAAGTCAATCATTATCGTTATCACTGCTGTTCAATCATATAACCGCCATATCCTTAATTTTCTTCTCACTATTCTTACTCTTCTATTCATAGCCTAAATTATCTAACCCACTAATCATACTTCTCCTCTTCACAAATCGCAACCATATCACTATCCTCATCAACCTCTAATCGCATTATCCTCCCTATCATTTCTCTGATATATACACTTTTAAAATATTAAATTATCAATCCTAAATCCCCTCCATATTATAGAAATATCTCAATAAACATTCTCATTATTAATTAATATATTTTCGCTTCTTATCTGTTTACCTTCTCTACACATTCTTCATCTTTATCTTCACTGTTATCTTTATTATTCCGAATATTCTCCCACATTAATTTCTCTGAATTATTCATTTAATTCCTCAGTGATATCATTTCATAGGTCCTCCATTAGATTGTAGGATTATTTCATATTTAAAGTTATCAGATATTCATATCTATTTCACTCATTTTTCCTCACATATTCACATTCATATTTTCATCTACATACATAGCATTTATTTTAAAATACCCTACATCAGAAAGTGAAAAATTTCAAAAAATATTGATTAAAAACTAATTTGACAAAGAAGCAAGAATGACACAAAATCGAAGAAGATAATATGAAATTTACATATGTAATTATATGATTATTAATACAAATTAAGACAAAACATTTCATTCTTATGCGTGTTATCATACTTTGAGTGCATATCTATCATTTCATGCAATTTAAATTTATAATCTCAAAATGTATTATTTTAAGGATAATTATGCACAATTAAAGAATATATTTTAGAGTAGATTATTCCCATCTATATTTGATATTGTAATTGGGTTTTAATGTTAAGTAATAAGATAAAATACATTTTATACACTTTTATTTTTATAAGTTTTTTCAAAGAGAAATGAGTGTATTTTTAAAATGAAAATTTATTATCTTGTTATTTATTAAATTTGACTTTTTTAAAATGATAGATTATTTAATTTATGATTTAACAAAAAAATTTGGATTAATTGGGAGTTGTATTTTGAAATTTATAAATTTTCTAATATTTAGAGATTTTTCTAGAACTTTTTCACAATTTATTCAAATTTATTTTGGATATTTAAAAATTAAAAAATCATCATTTTGTTCGTGCGCTGATGTGGCAGCTAACGTAGCGGGCGAATGATGTGTCTCCATGTGGGGACGTATACTCGCCACATTGCGCACAATGTGAGTATTTGTGCGTGTGTGGGTACGCATGTGTGCTTGTGCGTGCGCGTGTGTGCATGTAAGATTAGTGGGTTAAGCATACTTTTCAGGATAATCACTAAGCCCATTAACACTTGCAACTTATATACCCATCAATTTTTGTTTTTCATGTGAAAAAATTTTTTGTTTATTTAATTGCGTAGGTGATGTGGCATGCTTATGAGCATAGGATCGATGTGAATAAAGGTTATTTAATCCAAACCCCTCATTTTCACTTAAGTGACGGGGGTACATGGCAGCATCTAAGTGGATGACTGATAACATGCTAAATAAACATTATACAACATGATTATTAATGCATATTGAGGCATAAATGATTCCATTTCCATGCATGTTATCATATTTATATGTATTTTTCTATCATTCTACGAAAAAGTCATTATAATCTCAAAAATACTTTAAATTAGGGTTAAATATGATGATTTAAAGATAAATAATTCAATAACCCATCTTTACTTGAGATTATAGATGTTTTAGAGTTAAAATAATGAGAGAAATCATTTTATAAACATTTATTTATATTTTCTTAAGAGAAAACACTTAAAGAATAATTATATTTTTGAAATAAAATTTAAAACTCTCATTATTTCTTAATTTTTACTTTTAGAATGATAGATAATTAAATTTCAGATCAAATGAAAGAAATTTGGAGTAATTTGAAGTTATATTTTAAAAGTTATGAATTTTCTAATTTTTAGGGATTTTTCTGGATTTTTTCTGAATTAATTTTACGATTTTTAATGATTAAAATAATAAAAACAAAAGCAAAAATGGGTTTTATTTTCGCGTGGGACCCACGTGGATGCGTGGCACGAAAGGCCACGTGGCAGCGCCACGCGGGCCCACGCGGCGCCTACGTAGCGCTATGTGATGTGTACATAATATATATTTTATTACTTAGGGTTATAGTACATATAAGCATTCCGTATTCGAAACTCGCTAACCCTTCGTATTCGTCGCATCTTATAAACCAAATTGTTTTCTTTGATTTTCTCCGTGTGGGACTAAGTTCCACACGATTCTTAAAAATGCAGATAACGTGGCTGAATGGAGGAGCGCCGATCAGATGAAGCACGATCGAAGCGCGTCGATCGGGTGGACTCGCGGTCCACCGGATCGCATCACACACACGTGCTTTTGAAAGAGAATTATAACGGCTCTGATGAAACGCGCAGGGGCACGTCTCGACCGTCAGATCAAGATTCAAAGGACGCGATCTAGGGCGGTTTATAATGCATCTCAAGCGGTTCATCCAACTGCTCCATCAGAGATCTGACAACTGGACTTAACCAAAACGGTCCACGATGGACCTTTCCATCATAACCGCCGATCGTTTCGATCGGATGGTTATGCCCAAATATCCTATAAAAAGACATGTTCTTCCGATTTGTAATGCATTCGAGTTAGAAATCAATCCAATTGATCTGTTTAGACACCTCCCTTCTTAAATCTCTCAATTCCATCCTCTTCTACACTCATTTACATATCCACTGAGGGTTTGAAATCGAGATTTGGCTGAGAGACGAAGGAGAAATCGAAGCTTGAACTCCACGATCGCGTTCTTCATATTTTCGACGATTGAGGTGATTAATCGTGTTAATTCGATCGCAATCTTGGGTTAGTGGAGTTTGTTTTTGCTAATCTACCATCCATTCATGTTTAATTTTGATTTAGATTAGGATTTCAAGTTCAATTTAGTTTAATTTTCCTCAAAATTGTGATTTACAAGTTCGGAAATTTCTCTCCACTTTGATCTTCAATTTCTCCGCGAAATCAAGATCAATTTCAATGATTTTTGATTCCGTGGAAACCATTTGAAGTTCTCTTTCATAAATTATCATTTCCCCCAATTTCTATCATCAATTCATCATCCGATTTGATCAATTTGTAGAGATCATCATAAATTTCCTTATTTCCCTGTGGATTCGACACTTATTTATCATTATACCCCTCAATTCAAGTTAATTTCATCAAATTGGTAAGTTTGGAATTATTTTTGACACGAGACCGTGTGAAATCGACGACCTCGCAGTTTTGTCTTGTCAAATGGTGCCGTTGCCGGGGAATTAAGACAAATTTTTGATCAATTTAGTCAATTTTGACCTGGTCAACTCGGATTTTTCTCTTATTTTCTTAAAATTCACGCAATTGAATCGTATTTTGAGTGATCCGAAGTAGAAATCAATCTTCGAGATCCTTAATCTGATAAGATTAAGTGATTTCACCCCTTTTCTAAGGATTACGGGCAATCACTTCTTCAAAATCGTGTTGAGAATGCGTAACTCTCACGGATATCGACATTCAGGTACAATTAATTTCAATTTCTAATATTTTATATGTATTTATAAGTTATTATCCATTTAAGTATCCGCTCCACTCTTCATGAGAAGACGAACAACCTGGAGAGTACAAAATAATCCTCTAGAAATAGACCTTTTTGAACGATCCTCGCAATCCCCCGACACTACCGAGACCGATTCAAACGTTGATCCAACTGAACCAGTAGAAATGGCCTGGAATGTGACGTGTCGTTTTTGTGCGTCGTTAAAACACAAAGACGATGGTCAAACAAAACTTATAAAACCGAACTCACAAAGACAAGATAGAATAATCAAGTATTGGGTAAGTATCGGGTCGATCCACAGAGAGCAGGGTTGACTTTAAGAGCAGAGTTGACTTGGTCAAACTTAGGTTTAAAAGAAGTTTAAAATAAGAGAAAATAAGATTTAAGATATGGAAATGATATAAATAAGGTAAATAAGAAGTTTTGATATTTGAAATCTCGGATTTGACAGAGAAAAGTCAAGAGTCAAAGTCAAAGCGTTGACTTTGACTAACAGTAGGTGTTCTGCAAAATCAGAGAATCAAACAGAAACAGAAGATTACGAAAATTAGATATTTAGAAATTGGAGAGAAAATGGAATTTATTGATATATATTTCGTAATTTTTGGATAAGAAATGGATTTATTATGAATTATTGAAAATCAATGATCAGAAAATCCCCGAAATGAACACCTCAGAGGAAATCTTCAAATTGAATGCCCAAATGAAATCCAAATCTTGAAATTTATATGTCAATAGAAAGCTAAGAACCAGAGGAATCCAACAAGACCAAAATTATCAAATTCTGATTTGCCAATAAAAAGTAATTGACCCCGAAAGTCAATGTTTGACTTCTGATGAAAGATGAATAGTACTTAGTCAAACGTTAAATTGAAGGGTCAAATGAACTCGGAATTTGAGGAATTTGCTATCCACGGAAAGCTGATGAAAAGAGGAATCCAATGAAACCAGAATCAATGATTTAGAATTATAATCAGAGAGATATCCTATTTTCAAAATCAGCGACTTTTCGGACCTAAAATTGGGGTAAATGAGGAACACTATGAACTAATTTGCAAAATTAAAGATCTAAACCTAATAAAAATACAAATTACCTCTTGATAATCTATCGAACCTCACTACTAAGCCGATTGCCGCAAGAATGGGGCCTCAATTCTCGTGGATTGAAGCGAATTTGCTCGGATTCTTCCTCGTGGACGTTCGGAATTCAAGGGGAAAATTCGATGAAATCAAGAGATGAAATCGTGATTATCATGCTTCAATGGCTGCGTCTCTACACTCTTGGAAGCAGACGATCACGAGAACTTAAGACCTTCCTCGAAACTCGCTTAATTTCTTCACGAGTCGATCAAAAGTTGAAGAACAAAGAAGGGAAATACATGCTTTTAAAGAGGGAAATTGGCCCGACGATCATGGGCGATAGAGGCGGTCATGGGCGCGGAATCAAGGCGTCGTGGGAGCGGTTTGCACTGAGCGGCGTTGTGGCTTCAAATCCGGGCCGAATTGGCTTGAATTTCGCTTCAAAAAGAGCTTCAAAGTAGGCCACGATCTTCACGTGATCGACCACGATCGAGCATCGATCGTGTTCCAGATGCTCCGGAAATGACGAGCGAAGCTCGATCGCGCCTCGATCGCGGTTCGATCGGACCGCGATCGTGGTGTTCTTCCACGTGTTGCCTACGCCGTCGGATTGGAATCCGACGCTCCAGATTCCCGCGAAGAGAGAGAAAATCCGGTCTTCATCATAGCCGTCAGATCGCGATCGAGAGATAAATCCATCGCCAGCCGTCCATCTTGACGAAGATCGGACGCTCTCAGCTCTTCCACGTGGCGTCACGTAAGAAAAGACACCTATTCAAAAAAATAAATTCATATATTAAATGCAGGTATCGATGACGTGGCTGCGTCATCAAATTCGCTTTCAGCAAATCCGGAGCGGCCACGTCGAGAGGCACAGTTGAAACCGCATTGCATTTAATGCACGCGGTTTCGTGCATTTAATGCAGCCGTCCGAGATTGCGGCGCATTTAATGCGTCACACGAGCTTTCACCGTCAAATTTGTCCTATTAGGCGGGGAAAAATCGTTCTTTTTTTCTCATTGGTCCACGTCGCGTCGACCGTTACTCCTGAAAAAAAGAAAAGATTAAATGCGATTTGTCCTATCAGGCGGGGAAAAACTCTCTCTTTTTTTTCATTGGCCGCCGCCTCCTCGACTGGCGTGCATCGAGTTACGTGGAAGAAGGACGGTTTTGTCTTATTAGGCGCCCTTTTCATTGGTCGTCGCCCTGACTGCCACGTGTCTTGATTTCCGCCACTCTGATCCGATCCGACGCCCGCCAAGCCGCCACGTCACCTGCAAAATAAGAACCGTGTGGGACATAGTCCCACACGGAAGAAACAAAATGCATTCGCCCCTATAAATTAGGGGGCGGTAAATGCCTATTGCGTTACCGCCCCAAAATACTTACCACGGCCCACTAACCCGTGGGCCCTCCACTTACCAGCCTCGCTCGCCACGTGGCGCCCCTCATGGGCGTCCGCGTGGCCTGTCCGCGTGGCACCCGGCCACACAACAGCGCCACACGCGCGCCCTACGTGGGCCACACACGCGCCCTGTGTCGGCCACACGCGTCCTGCCACGTGGCCTCAGTGCCACGTCGTAACAGCGCGGTGGTCCCGCGCGCCACATCACCGGCTTGCCACGTCAGCTGGTCGCCTGGGCCCGGTTGTCACGTCAGGTACGCCTGCCACGTCATCAGTTGGGGGCCTGTGGACAAAAATACCCCCCTTTTTCACGGTTTTAACTAGAAAATTCGATTTAAAAATCAAATAAAATTCGGAAAAGAGGCCTAAAACTTCAGAAATTCATAATTTAAAATATACAACTCCTTTTTAATTGAAATTTTCTCCATTGGATCATAAATTCTTTCGTTTTTAATATTATGTCATTTAAATTATATTTAGAAAGAAGAAATCAAGATGATTTATAATTTACTTAAATCATTTTTCATTAAACACTTTAAATCATAAATTCATTTTTAAATTATCTTTCCAAATGTTTACTAAAGTCAAAAATCATTCCATAACAGAGATTGACTTCTATTCATTTAAACAAAAGATTAATCATCTATTAAGCATGAAATTATCCCTAATTTATGCATAAATATCAACTTTAGTAAAATGACATGCCAATGGAGAAAATTCCTAAAAAGTATGATAACATGCATCATATTCACATAAAATAAGCATGAATATGAGTTAATTAAGATAAGAATTCATGTTATAAATGCATGTTATCAGAATGACGAAGGAAATGCTAGGAAACGCCTTAGTGACTATGCTAGGCCCGTCCTCTAGCAACCCGTCACTAGAATTCATGCACCCCTAACTAGAGGGGCTAATTTTAGAATTGATTGCCATGTGATGAGCATGCTTTCTATGTTCCATGGTAAACCTTCCGAAGACCCATATAGACACGTAGATGAGCTTTCCCAAGTGTGTGAAATTAATCATCTTCAAAATGTCCCCGCCGACACGATGAAGATGAAACTCTTTCTAGGAGCCCCTCCACACTTATAAAGGCTGACACACCTTTTCTAGGAGCAATAAGCGGGTGCCATGTGGCATGCTCTTATTGCACGATCTCAATCAACGACTAAGATTTCTCTAAATTAAAATCATGATATCTCAGGATCTAGATGGAGTTTTGAGCTGAGTTTTTATGGCTATCCATCTTTTAACCGTCTATCCATCCATATGCTTGGATTGAAGAATCGAGACAGAAAAAATTGATTTTAATGATTGGACTCTTTTACCCTGCTTTACACTCAACCCTAGGAACACACTGATAACATTCTATTTATACATGAAATTACATGATTATTAATGCAAATAAAGGCATTAATCATTCCAAATATATGCATGTTATCATATTTTAAGAATATTTCTATCATTTTGTATCATTTCATGTTATGATCTAAAAATACTTCAATTTGTGGATTATTATATATAATTAAAACATTATGATGTTTAATCCTAATTATATTTAAGATCATAATCATGTTTTAATGATGAAAATATAAGACAAAAGATCTTTATTAGCATTTATGTATTTTAATAAATTTATTTTATAAGATACATGAATGTATTAATTTAATTAATATTTAGTCTCTTATTATTTTAATAATTTTCCTCTTTATAATGATAGATTATTCAATTTCTGATCCAACAAAACAAATTTGAATTAATTTGGAGTTATATCTTGAAAGTTATGATTTTTACAATTTTAACGAATTTTTTGGAATTTTCATAGATTAAGTTTAATTTTGTTTTAATTTCGGTTTTTAATCATTTTCATGATCGATATTTTCACCTATCTTCAAACTTTGATTACTCCTCGAATTCTCATCCAAATCACTCGATTTTTGATTCCGTGGATTTGCAATTGAGTTATCTTTCTTAATGTCATAAATTTCCCAATTTCTAATCTCAATTCGTTGTCCAATTTGATCCAATTTCAAATATATCTTTCAAAATTCCCTAATTCTCCGTGGATTCGACCCTTATTTACCATTATACCCTTTAATTAAATTAATTAATAATAAATAGGTAGGTTTAGGACTTTGTTTTGACACTATATCATGTGTATTCAATGACCATACAAATTAGTCTCGTCACGCACCTGTAAAGCCTTCATTTTCTCTCTCCTTATGTTTTTTGGCTCTCTCTTAGTATCAAGCTTATAGCAGGAAATGGAGAGGAGGTTGAGGCCCATGGAGGAGCATTATTTGGTGCTCAATCTTGTATTAGAGAAGGGAACAAGCAGGGATTGTGAATGGAGCGGATCAAGCATCACTCACCTTAAGATGGGCACACCAACGGGGTTTGTGCAAAGATCTAGATTAGATTTTTGGTTTAGAAACATCTCCATATACCGTACAAATGTATTTTCTTTTTCTTTTATTATAGTACCTTTGACATCATCTCAGTGTGCATCGCTCACTTTCACCCTCTCTGTGCATTTATCCATTGCTACTGCCATCTATTCTTCTCATCTTTCTATCATATTATCTCTATTTTCATCTCAATTAATCTAATTATCTCATCTCTTTTATAATTTCTATCTTAATTTTAAGAGAAACTCAAAATTATCTCTTATACTTGCCTCCACGTGCTTCATTTCAACTCATACATGTTCCTCCCACCTCATCTTTCTTCTGAACATAACCTCATTACTTTAGCTCCATGTGAATTCGACCCTTGCTAACACTAAACTAAGGAACTATATTTTATTCCATGAAATCGACGTACAACAATGACAACAAACACACGCGATCGAGATCATAAATTGGCGTCGTTGCTGGGGAACTAGGTGTCATTGAGGTTAGTAGTTCTTTATTTTGATTTTTGATCTTTTTACTTTCTGATTTTACATCAGAAAGAAGTATTCTGACTATTATTTCATTTTCATTAGTGCATTTATCTCATCATCATTCCATTTTTTAGTTCATGGATGGGCGTAGATCTAAACACCCCGACTAATTTGATTTGGAATTGATGAGGAGACTAGTTGTGAAAGGGAAGAAATAGTTGAACGAATGGGTGAAAATTTGCCCAGAAGGAATAGAAATGTTGATCAAGATCAAAATCTAGGAGTGGGTAGAACAAGAATGGGAGACCATTATGCCCCTATTAGGAGTAAGCCTTTCATGGAGATAGCCCCTTCCAGAGGAGAAGATGTAAATTTCAGGGTAGACACCGTCTTCATTAACTCTTTACCTAATTTTCATGGTCTACCATCAGAAAACCCTTATACATATTTAGAAGAGTTGGCATGAAAGTGCTACCTATATCATATTCCTGGAGTGTTTATTGAAATAGTTAAAATGAAAGTTTTTCCCCAAACCTTGAAATATAGACCTAAATATTGGTATAGGAATTTAGAATTAAAAATTGAAAGTTAGGATGAAATAGTAGATTGTTTTCTAAAGAGATTTAACTCATCTGGAAAGACTAATATTTTTAGATAAGCTATACAAGGCTTTAGGCAAGGTGATGAGGCATTTAGTGAAGCATGAGAAAGATTTAAGGACATAAATATGAAATGCCTTCATCATGGTTTTGATAATTGGCAATTGATTAATGTATTTTATGAGGGATTGACTAAAAATTGTAAGAATAAAATTGATGCAATTTGTGGTGGTTCAATCATGGATAAGTTTGATGATGAAGTAGAGGAGTTGATTGAGAGGTTAGCTAAAAATGATAGTCATAGACTTAGCTTAAATCATCACGGGAGGAATGGAGAACCTAAAGAGAAGGAGTCTTAAATGTCAAGGGTATAGAATCTGAAATATAAAAGGATTTGACAAGTAAGTGGTTGGGGAGTGTAGAGGCAACACTAGGAAAAATGGCCAAAATGATGCAAAAATTCATGACTAACGCTAAAATTGCCCAAGTGCAAGAAATTCCTTGTTCTTTATGTTTTAGTAAAAAATCACGCCGACAGAGAACTATTAAGAGGTCAATGCAATGAATCAAGTATCTCCTTACAACTGGTGGAGCGATGATACGATTTATCTGGTCATTAAAACACACAAACGTCGGTCAAAAAAATTTTATAATTTCAAACTCACAATTATATAAAGATATAAAATAAAGTATAGTGTAAAAATTGGGTAGATCTACGGAGAACATAGTTGACTTTAATCAAAGGGTTGACTTGGTCAAACTTAGGTTTAAATAGAGAATTTAAGAAATGAAAGTGATATTTTATTAATGGAAATGATATAATATATGACAGAAGATATTTTAAGAAATTAAAAAATGAGTTGACAAAGAAAAGTCAAAAGTAAGGTCAAAATAGAAGGAAAAAAAGCATTGACTTTGACCAGACATTGACTTTCTATAAAATCAGAGAAGAAAAAGAGGGTAAAATATTACAAAAATCATATATTAAAAAACTAGAGAGAAAATGGAAAATGATGCCGGACCGAGGGGTGAGCTCGGCCTGACGCTAAGGATGATATGGGGAAAATATGGAAGGGGTATGACCTATGGTATCTAGATGATGCGGTGATGCCTCGATGTACTCCTAGGCTAGCCAACCTTCCCAACACGTCGTCCTCGGAGTTCCGGGGTGCGCCGAGTAGGAGGGCCCGGGAGTCCTCCCGAGCCTCGTCGTAGCGAGAGAGAGCGGCCTCGAGTCGTCGGTGGGAGCTCGATCGTCAACCCGGCGGCCGGATCCACGATCCCAATCCCGTAACCAAGGGTCACTCAACCTAACTAGGCCCGAGGGCGGTGGAGACAGATGCGGGAAGTATCGAAAGAGATATTGCACTTCAAAAATAAAAAGGGAGGGGGATGCGTGCCTAACCTGCGGGGGCGCGAGCCCTGTCGGCTCGGGGGCGAGGGGAGATCGTCGAGCGTGGCAATGGCAACGGACGCCGAGGCGAGCCTGGCGGGGTAGCGTGGATGGACTGGCCGGCACCTGGGAAGGTAGTGAAGGAGACTCGCGGCGAGCAGAGCGAGCCGCGGCGAGCACGGTGGAGGGAGGGGCGGCGTCGGGCAGAGGCACCGGGCGTTGCGCCGAACGGCGGTGACTGGGCACGACGGCGGATGCTGGAAGTGGCGGGGTGCGGCGTGTGACGATCGAGACAGTGGTGGACTGGGCCCGGCGATGGAGCGGAGCAATCGGGCCGGGGCAATCGGACACGGCGGTAAGGCGGGACGCGGCGGAGGCGGCTGGCCGGACGCGGCAGATCGTGGCGGCCGGGTGGTGCGGCGGGCACGGCGATGGGGCCGGGCGCGGCGGTCGGCCATGGGGCGTGTCCGGCCTCGCCGATGGGGAGGGGAAACGGACGCGGCAGGTCGGGCGGCGGCTGCGGGAAGCGGAAGGAGCAATCGCGGCGGCTGCAGCCGGGCGTGGTGGCGGTTGCGCAGACGCGAGGGCGGGCGGCGGCGGACGCGGCGGCGGCGCTCGGCGCGGCGGGCGCGGATGCGGCGGCGGCGATCGCGGCCGAACGGCGGCCGACGGGGAGCGGCGACAGGCGCGGCGGCGATGGCGGCGGCCTTGGGCGGCGGAGGTGGCGGCGGCGGGATCGGCGGCGGCGGCAGCTGGGCGCGGGGCGGCGGCGGATCTCTGCGGCGGCTAGCAACGGCGGCTGGGAGCGGCGGCGATGGCGGCGGCGTGGAGCGGATCCGGGGCTAGGGCAAGAAGTGGCGGCGGAGGCGGCGGCCGCGGGACGAACTGGTGCGGCGGCAGCGGCGGCGGCGTCGGCGGTAGGACTTCTTCCCTAACCTTCCTTGAGTAGCCACTCGAGAGGAAGACTCTTCTTTTCTCAAATGACGGCTAGGGTTTGTGGGGGGGTCCCTTCCCCTCTTATAGAGCCCATGGTGGGCCAAGAGAGGAAAGGGCCCACTTGAGGCCCACAACCCACACCCATACTCATAGAAAAGAAATAAGGTTCACAAAGGGAAAGGGCCTTAGGCTAGGGCCCCGAAACGAAGGGAACCCACCCCCAAGGCCTAAAAGAGAGAGAGGAAGATATGCAAAGGCCCGCTTAAACACGTGCGGGCTACAAAAGTGCGAAATAAAAGGAAAGGGTAGAACGATAAATCCGCGCGCGCGAGCCTGATGAAGTCTATGGAGGCGAGATGAAGTCCTCACTTAGTGTAGTGAAAGTTGGCATCCTTCGTCTTCGCCTGTCGATGGGGCTGGACGCGCGTGGGTGTCGGCTCCTCCGGCGCAGTAGTGTCATGCCTTGGTGGCGACGGGGGTCGTACGCCACCAGAAAATTTTGATATATAATTCGTGATTTTTTAAGAAGAATTGGATTTATTATGATTTATTAAAAATCAAAGATCAGAAAAATCCCGAAATGAACACCTCGGGAAAAATCATCACATTGACTAATAAAATGATATCCAACTATTGAAATTGATATATGAATAAAAAGCTAACAACTAGAGGTTTCCAAAAAGAATAAAATTGTTAAATTTCACCTTGTCTTTTAAGAGTAATTGCCCCCTGCAAGTCAACGCCTGAATTCGGATTGAAAATGAACAGTCGATGGTCGAACGTTAAATGGAAGGGTCAACCAGTGATAAAATTTTACAAATTGGATATTCACGGAAATATGGTAAAGCAAGGAATCCAATGAAACAAAATCAAATGATTTGGACTTAAGATCAGGGAAAAATCATCGTTTCAAAATTAGCAAAAATCAGCACCAAAATTTGGGCAAAACGATGAACATTTCGACTTCTAAACTAAAATTAACTATTTAAATCTAATCTAAACTATAATTATTGCAAGGGAGATTATTGAATCACACTACTAACCCCATTCAGTGAAGATTAGGCTTCAAATTGTGTTCATTGAAGTGTATTTGCTCAGTCTCTTCTTTGGCATGCGTTCGGCGTTCAAGGGGAGATTTCGATCGCTTCTTGGAATAATTCGTAAACAATCCTGCCTCAATATGATCACAATTGAGTCTAGAACGCAGGGGGCTTATGAATAACTAAGGAATTTGTTCTAAAATTGCTTAATCTCTTCACGATTCAATCAAAAGTTAAGTTTGCAAAGGAAGAACATCGGTTTTTATAAGAAAAATTGTGCGAAATCGCGGACTGTCTGATTCGCTCGAAGAAGAATGGACGGCCACGATCGCATGATTTAAGTGGGCCACGATGATAACATGCATATATAACTTAAATTCTTATCTTATTTAACTAATATTAATGCTTATTTTATGTAATTATAATGCATGTTATCATAGTTTTTTGAATTTTCTCCATTGGTATGTCATTTTCCTAAAGTCCAAATTTTTGCATTATTTAGGGTTAATTATGTGTTTTATTGATGTTTGATCTTTCTTAAGGTTAAATAATTAGAAATTAACCACTTTCTTGGAGGTATTTTGACTGTAGTTGATAATTAAAAGATTTAACATCAAGAAGAGAGTGATGTGATGATATAAAGTTGAATTTTTAAGGGATTATTAAAGATTATTTTAAATTGACCCTATTTTTTGTTGGAATTTATATTTTTAGGTAGCATGATATTAAAGATGAAGAAATTTTTAATAAAATGGAGAAAAATTGAGTAAAAAAGGAGTTATATAAAGAAAGATACGAATTTCTGAATTTTATAGAATTTTCTGGATTTCATTTTGATTTTTCAGGCATTTTCTGGATTTTCTGGATTAAATTCCTTTAAAAAAGGGGGGGGGGAATCGTGGGGAGATCGTGGGACTATGGCCCACTTAAATCCCCCAATCTCAGCCGTTGAATCATCCTTTAGCGAATCGGATGGTCCACGATTTTTGCGATGAAATTTTCTATTAAAACCCATGTTCTTCCTTTGTAAACCAAACTTTTGGTTGAATCGTGAGGAAATTAAGCAATTTTGAAGGAAGATCTTAAGTTCTTCGTGATTCTCTTGCTTCTTAGACTCAATTCCGCATCCATTAAAGCAATTTAATCACGAATAATTGTAAGAAATCGATCTAAATCTCCCCTTGAACGTCGAACGTATGTCAAAGAAGGTTACAGAGAAATTCCCCATAATCAAGACACTTTGAGCCTTAATCTTTGTGTCAATCATTTCCCTTATAATTTATGTAGTTTAGATTAGATTTAGATAGGTAACTTCATTCTAGATATCGATTTGTTCTTCATTTTTCCAATATTTGGGTGCGGATTTTTGCTTATTTTGAAACATACATTTCTCCCTAATCTTAAGTCCAAATCATTTGATTTTGGTTTCATTGAATTCCTTGTTTCATCAGCTTTCCGTGGATATCTAATTTGTAAACTTTCATCATCATTATTCCCTTTAATTTGATGTTTTACCATTGACTATTCATTTTCACTCCTAATTCAGGCATTGACTTGCGGGGGCAATTACTCTTAAAATACAAGGCGAAATTTGACAATTTTGGTCTTTTTGGAATCCCCTGGTAGTTAGTTTGTATTCATATATGAATTTTTGATTTGAATATCATTTTTAGTCAATTTGATGATTTAAACCGAAGTGTTCATTTCGAGATTTTTCTGATCTTTGATCTTCAATAAATCATAATAAATCCAATTATTTTTGAGAAATCACGAATTATATATCAAAATTTTCTAGTCTCTCTAGTTTTTGAATATAGAATTTTTCTAATATTTTAATAAATCCAATTCTTCTTGAAAAATCACGAATCATATATCAAAAATTTCCATTTGCTCTTTAGTTTCTAACTATATTATTTTTGTAACATTTTACTCTCTCTTTATTCTCTGATTTTGCAGAAAGTCAACAGTTGGTTAAAGTCAATACTTTGACCTTGAATTTTGAATTTTCTTTGTCAAATCATTTTCTAAATTCTTAAAGTATTTTCTCTCATATATTTTCTCTTATATCATTTTGATTGATTATATATCACTTTCATTTCTTAAAACTTCTGTTTAAACCTAAGTTTGGCCAAGTCAATCCTTTGATCAAAGTCAACTGTGTTCTCTGTGGATCGATCCAATCTTTACACTACACTTAATTTCATATTCTTGTTATTGTGAGTTCGGAATTATAATTTTTTTTGACCGACGTTTGTGTGTTTTCAACGACCGCATAAATCATCTCATCACACGATCCCTGATTTTTCGCCCGTCCGATCTTCATCTGAGCATCCATATGCGTCCACGTGTCGCCCCATGATCAGACGAGTATCCAATTAATCGCAACCATACGATTTCATCAATGAAATCGACGGCTGCTAAATTGTCTCGAGCGTCGATCGTGATCCGATGGATCAACGTCCACGAGATCGACGCGTGTTGATCATCGCGATCGCATCCGACGCACCTTACGTTGCAACGTGTTCTACAAGGTAAGAAATGAAGGGAACATAGTCCCACATAGAGAAAAATAGAGGAAATCGACGGGTATATAAGGTGAGTTGGTTTTAAGGGGTGCGTCGCCCATTCGGCCAAATATGCCCCCCTATCTAACTTGGGTCCACTAACCCGTGGGCCCATCATTTGGTAGCCCAATCACTACGCGCCACGTAGGTGCCCATGTAGGCGTCCCCGTGGGCTTGTTGGCTCCACCACTTGTTCACCCTACGCCACGTCAGCTCCTTGAGTCCTGTGCGATTAAATAAACCCTTTTTTGCCCTTTTTAAAAGGAATTAAATCTGGAAAAATTCTTGAATAATCAAAATAAAATCCAAAAAATTCCATAAAATTCATAAATTCATAACTTTATTTATATAACTCCTTTTTAACTCAATTTTTGTCCATGGGATCAAAAATTTCTTCATCTTTAATATCATGCCACCTAAAAAATATAAATTCAAAGAAGAAAATAGGGTGAATTCAAAATAATCTTAAATAATCCCTTAACAATTCTATTTTATATCATCCTATCATTCTCTTCTTGAAATTAATTCTTTCATCATCTACTAAAGTCAAAATAATTCAAGGAAAGTGGTTAATTTCCAATTATTTTACCTTGCAAAAGATCAAACATTAATAAAACACATAATTAACCCTAAATAATGCATAAATATGGAATTTTAGTAAAATGGCATACCAATGGAAAATTTTTATAAAACTATGATAACATGCATCATAATTACATAAATAAGCATGACTACTAGTTAAATAAGATAAGAATTTAAGTTAAATATGTATGTTATCATGGAGCAGTCGCGGGAACATGAACTACAACAAGGATATTCGACCTCCATACCCACCCAAACCTTATTTTCAACCTTATAATCAATAGCCCAGGTCAAAAAATGATTTAGGAAACTCTTCTATGCAGATTGTGCAAGGGATGATGTAGAAAATTAACGAGGAACATGCAAACAATGAGCAAGAAAATCAGTCAAATGGCAAGGAAAGTGGGGCAATTAGAGATGGATAAGCTCAACCAAGATGGCTCAAACATTGAAAATATGAAAGGTAAGGGTAAGGAGATGGACTACAATAAAGGTTGATTCCCAACTCAACCCGTTATTAATCCTCGTAATGTAGCTTTTCTTGATTCCGATGAAATCTCCCCTCTAGATAAGAATGAGAATATTGTACAGGCCATTTCACAATTGAGAAGAAGGAAACAACTAGCTGATCCATATGATAAGGAGTATGAGGGAGAAGGATCAAAAGAGAAGAAGGAAAATTTATACGAGGATAGTGGACATGTAGATAGCAAGAGTATTGGAAAAGGGGTGAAATCGAGTGATTACCAACATCTCATTCCTTTTCGTGAAGAGCTTAAATCCTCACGACCTCTAGTCCAAAGCAATAAGCTCATAGAAGCCTTGAAAGAAACCACGATAAACATCCCTTTAGAAAAACAATTAAATAGATTCTCTCACACCCCATAGGAGAACTATGCACACTCCATAGGACACCAACACGTATTAAGCATTGAAGAGTGTGAGTTCTAAACTTTTAAATGAAATTCCTCAAAAGAACAAAGATCCTGATGCACCCTTGATTACTTGTGATATTGATGGAATGAAATTCTCTAGATTTTTTTTAGATTCGGGTGCAAGTGCAAACCTCGTACCCAAAGTCCTATATAAGAAGTTTAAATTTGGAGAATTAGAACTAATTTTTTTGGAACTACAGCTAGCTGATGGGTCGATAAGACATCCATTAGGTATATTGGAGGATGTCATGGTGAGGGTAGTGATGGATATTATGTGGCATATAAGCCAATCACACTTCCATGTATCTTGTTTGTGTTCATTGAAATGAAATTAATTCATTGTCATTCTTGTGTGATGTTTGCAATGAAGTCCATGAGCATGTGCAATGACTAAGTGAATTATGATGAGATCATAATATAGTGATCGCTAGTCTTTAAACATATGTTCTAAACATTCCTATTCGTGGGATATTCGAGAAGGACATCGAATTATCTGGAAAGAATAGCACTATCTGATCCATCTCATATGATGAGTATGGCCGATCCTATAGCCATCGGTGTGGAGACACTAAGGATAGATAGTGGGTGCTCTTTGGAGAAAGAGTTCACTGAATTGATCCGTATGAATCCCTGAATGGTAATATACCTAAATTGTCAATCAGGTTGATTCATGTCATGGTTGTGTACGTGGCCCTTTGACTTGAGACACCAAAGACATCTTGTGGATGGATGATCGTGTTTTGATTATAACTTACGAATCCCTAGTCACGGGATATCTAAAACGTCATATATTGGATACGACATGAAGTCCACAAAGATGATTGTGTGGTCAAGATGGGATCATCCACCCTCGGTATATGAGGAGATCGACTCAAGGAATGAGATGCGGTTAAATCCTTGGCCAAGGTAGCGGAAATATTAGAGAAGTTGTTCTCAATGATTTCCTACTCACATCAGTACTAAATTGAGTGACGGATTAGGGTTTGACAATTAACCATACCCTAAGTCATTCATGAGTCTCGTGTGGATGAAGGATTATACGTACACGGTAACCAATGACGGCAGGGTTACATGAAAGAGTTCTAATATACTCCATATCTCATAGAGCACGTGGTGTAGCTTGGCACCCACCGGGCTGGCGACTCAACCCGTCGATTGGGTTAAATCGATCCTTATTCAATTAATCTATATGTTGATATAGTTAATTGATAAGAAGGACCAATAAGTGTTATTGGGTTGATAGAGTCATTAACTGGCGAGATATATGGACCTAGAGGGTCACACACATAAGGTCAATAGATGTCGGTGGATATAGACATAATAATAAGGGCTTTTGTGAAAAGTTCACATTCCCAAAGTCTATAAATAGGGGGAGAACGACCATAATAGAGGTTCCCATGCTAGCCTAGTGTAACTTCTCCTCCCTCTTCTCTTCCTCTCGTGGTGACGAGTATTCAAGAGGAGATCCGATCGTCTGGAGACTGTGTGGATACCGCTAGAGGCCGGACGCTTGAACGATTGAAGAACTCTTTCAAATGATCCAAGTAAGTATGAATTTTATTCCATACTAGCTAATAGGATCACCTAGAATGGATGATGAGACCATCCATTCTTGGTGCTTCCACGATATTGAATGTTTTGATTCAACACCTTCCGCTGCAATCATTATTTTGGACAAATATTTGGAGAGTTTTTCGAGCCTCAGATCCCATCAGGTAGAACATTATATCTTTCCCGTTGACTTTATTATGACATAAATGAATGTACCCGATCACTTGAGTAGAGTACCAATCATTTTAGGAAGGCCTTTTCTAGCTACTACTTGAGCTGTGACTAATTGGGAGAAATGTTTAGTAGTTCTTAGAGTAGGAGAGGAAAGTGTAGAGCTTAAAATTTCTAGGCTAATGAAATACCGTAGTTCTAGTCATGAAGATGTAGGTATTTTGGATTTAGTAGATGATGATGTTGATTATAGGAAAAATTTCTTGGAAATTTGTGGAGTAGATCAATTAGAGAAGCTAGAAGAACCTACTGATCCTATTTTTTCATCTGATATAGAATTGGAAACATTACCCTCCTCATTGAAATATGCCTTCTTGAGACCTAAGGAAACCTTACTGGTGATTATATCCTCAAGCTTGACCCCTAGTCAAGAAGAAAGCTTAATGTGTGTGTTAAAGGAATATAGGAAAGTAATAGGATGATATTTTGATGATATGAAAGGGATACCTTCTAGGATATATGAGCATAGAATATTTATAGAAGAAGGAGCAAAGCCATCTATGGAAAGCCAAAGGCATATTAGCCCGCAAATGTTAGAAGTACTTAAGAAATAAATCCTTAAATGGCTTAAAGGGGATGTTATATATTCTATATTTGATAGTTCTTGGGTGAGTTTGGTCCATATGGTACCTAAGAAGACTAGAATTACTGTAGAGAAGAATGAACAAGGTGAAGAAGTACAAACTAGATTAGCAACTAGTTGGCAAATATGCATAGATTATAGGAAGCTCAATCTAGTCACAAAAAAAGACCATTATCCTTTACCATTTGTTGATCAAATATTAGAAAAGCTTGCTGGTCAAGAGTATTTTTGGGCAACATGCTTTTAATTAGCACTGTATTAACTTTTGCATAACCAATCAATGCTAGACATGTGGTGAACAAAAGTGATGTCATCTAATGAGACGTGTCAAACTATATTCTAAAATTACCAATTTAAGACTATAACCAAGAGTTAAAGAGTATAATGGTGAATAAGGGTTGCATCCATGGAGAATTAAGGGACTTTTAAGGTATTCCATCAAATCAGATGAGGAATTGAGGTGAGAAATTAGAGATTTTGGTATATTGGAAAAAAAATCTAAGATGAATCCACGGAATAAAAAAATCACTCGATTTAGATCAGTATTCACAAAGAAATGAAGGAGCTAAAATTAGAGAGAAAATTTGATTGCGTTGAGAGAGAAAATAGAGAAATTATCTAAAATTCGATTAATCTATGATTCTAAATTGAATTCTAATGATACATTACAAGAGATTAGGAGGAAAACACATATTTTAACCTTAAGTTACTCTTGAAATGATCTAATTGATCACAAGATCAAGGGCTTCTCATTCCATGATTTCAAAGATGAATTTTGGCATTCAAGAGGCAATTTCTCCCTATACTCTCAATGAAATCTCACTTTCAAACACTACTTGGATGCATAAATTGATCTAAAAAGGGAGAAAAGCAAGAGATTCAAGGATTGAGATGTCTAAATAGTTTGATTACTCGAAACACCCAAGAATACATTTCCGTTGAAGAACATGCGTATAAATAGGCAAAATTTGGGCGCAGCCATTGGATTTGACATTTTATCTTTGATTAATGGCTTAGATGAAATGCCACGATGTGAATCATCATTGTTCAGTCGCGTCTGTTCAATCAGAAATGGAGCACCCAAATGAAGCCAAGTCTTCGCGTTAAGTTAGATTATTGCGTAACACTTGCCATTCAATCATCATTGAACGCTTGAGATGTCACCATCCATACATGGAAGTCCACATGGCACATTTTATCTCAGCCGTTATAACTTCTCAGATGAACGGTTGAGATTAAATCATTTTAAAATGAATCATGACCTAATTAGGTGTAGCCGCGTACCCCCTGACTTAAGTGAAGATCGACAACTTCGATTAAGTACGCGAATCAGACGCTTCCTGTCGTGCCACATCATCTGCACATAAAAAGAAATACAAATAGTTTATCACAAAAAAAATTGACATGAAATCTCTGGTATATTAGTAATGTGTGTTGCGTGGGCTTAGCAAATATCTTAAAAAGGATGCTTAACCCACTAATATCACATGTGCACACACATGCACACACGTGCACACGTGGCCACACAAGCGCACACACGCGCTCACAAATGCGCACAAGCGCAGCCACGCGTGCCCACACATAGATACACACACGTGTGTGCCACATGGCATATATACACTTCACCACGTGACGAGGCATCATTTGCTTGCCGTGTCACTTGCCACATCAGCGCGTGATATAAACGAAAATTTTAATTTAAAAATCCAAATAAATTCTGAAAAATTTAAAAGAATTCTAGAAATATCCCTAAAAATTAAAAAAATGATAAATTTTAAAAGAAAATTCTAAATTAATCCAAATTTCTTTTGTTGGATTAGAAATTAAGTAACTAACATTTAAAAAGTGAAATTTAATAAATAACAAGAGAATAAATTTGTATTCCAAAAATACACTCATTTCTATTAGAAAATAAAACTTAGAAAAATAAGTGAGTGTATAAAAAAATATTTTATTGTATTATTTACTTTTAAAGCCCAATTATGATATCAAATATAGATGGAAATAATCTACTCTAAAATATATTATTTAATTATGCAGAATTTGATGGTGAGCGGGACCCGTCGCCACCATTGTGGGAGACATTGATGACACGAGTTCAACGTATCTTCCTCTTCTTTTATTTTCGTATTTCCTTTTCTAAAAATTTCGAGCCCTTTTGTGTTTAGCAGGCCCAATTATTGTCTCTCTCTCTCTCTCTCCCTCTCTCTCTCTCTCTCTTTTCTTTTATTTCCCCTCTTAGGGTTCATTGGGCCTTTTCTTTTAGGCCCAAATGAGCCCTAAGTTCATGTGTGTGTGTGTTCGTCTTTTTTATGGGGCTTTCCTTTGGTTTGGGCCTCAAGTGGGCTTCCCCCTCCCTTAGGCCCATTACAAGTCCTATTTAAGGGAGTGAGAACCCCCCCAAACCTAGAGAAGAACTTGTAAGCGCCATTTTGAGATTTTAGAGAAGTTACTCGTAGTTTTAGTCTTGTTGTTTGAAAGGGGAGGGAGAAGAGACGGAAGAGACCATGCGATGAGGAGAAGAGTAGATGTGGAGAGGCTATGCTGAGACGTGCCACCTCCGCACCCCTCTCCTTTGCAGATGTGGTCGGACGGGTGTCAAATCAAGTCACGGTGCCTCCGACCACAACTTCTGAAAGGGGGGTCGTCATCCTCTCTCTCTCACTTCTTCTATCGACCACGAGTCATCCCCAGTCGATTGACGAGATGACTGCCGCTAATTCGTCTTCAAGCTTGATGTCTGTGACGCTAGATTAAGAGGAGGAGAACGCAGATAAGATCATGGGAAGCCACCGCGGGAGAGGGTGACTGAGAAGCGGGTAACCCAAGGAAGAGGGTCTCCCGTGCTACTGATGGACTAAAACTTTGCGTCAATGTATGTCGTTGTTGTGTTTTTAATCCACGCTATAAATTTATAATACCTCACTTAGGACAGTAGTATGCAAGGGTCGATCCTCAGGGAACCTAGGGAATGAGGTTTGGTGACTAAGATAGAAGTAGGAAAGGATTCCTATAGTAGGGATATTAGAGATGATAAGAATGATTTTATATAATTAGAGGCTTGACCTAAGATAGATTAATTTACTGTAATTATAGTTAGGTGAGAAGAAGTACAATTTTAAGACTTTTTAGAGATCTGTATAGGGATTTATCCTATAGAGGCATTTCTTCGAACACCTTATGTGTGAGTAAAATCGGAGATGGTTTTGTTTTGCGTAAAAGATAGAGGTGAGATGTTGGTATGGAAGTAAGAATTATATAGAGATGATTCTATATTAGGAAGGTTGATGAGCGGATGGCGGAGAGATGGGATGAAGATGAAATGAAGGAATGAGAGGAATGGAATGGGTGGATATGAGGTTAGAAAAGGAATGGTAATTTTGGTAGGACTTTTGAAGACAAAACAACTTGACCTATGATTTAAGGAGAGTAAAAGGAACTACATTATCCATGGAAAATATTACAATTGAATCCCTCATCAGAATCCTCACACAAACCCCGTTTTGGTGCCAATCCTAGGCTGGTTGGTGTTTGATTCACTACGATGTCGATCTTCTCTTGATCTCCTTCTCCATATCAAACTCGGGCATCCCATGATGCTCAACTTCGACCTAAGTTTCTCCCCTCTTCCTGCTGGTAACCTAGTCTCAAGAGAGAGCCAAAAGACAAGAAAATTTGGAGTGGAAGGAGGAGGACTTTTAGGATTTAGGGTTTCCAACCAAACCGATGGACAAGATTGATTTTCAGGGTTTCCAGGAATCTGGCGGAAAATTCAACCATATGGATGGAAAGAGCACGGTGAGATTAGGCTCCCATCAAAATTTCAGCCCAATCAGATGGCTAGATCAGAAGATATCAACATTTCAATTCAGAGCGTTTCTAGCCGTTGATCTGATGATCTCATGTGTCAGCTGTTATTAATCAGCTAATCCATGAGATCGCGCCATGTCACCATCGAGCCAACTGCCAGATCTTCGCCACATCACATGCACAGGTAAATAAACAAGTAATATAACCCAAAAAGTGAGTTAGAGGAATTTGCGCCAATTAATTTTGCCGCAGATTCCTTTCTTTAGCGCGACTAAGAGAGCACCATGTCGCTCTCTAATTCTACCTTAAATTGAAAATGACAAAAACAAAATGACAAAAATGAAACTCACGAAAACAAAACAACAAAAAGAAGTCCGCGATCTGCAGCGATTAATTTCGCCGCAGATTCCCTTCTTCGTGCGAATAAGAGAGCTCCACGTCGCTCTCTTATTCCACTTAAAGTCAACTAAGATGGCGCCACCAGATTGCGACACGTGTCGTGATCTGGTGGGCACTGTGTGATTTACCTTTCTGCATAAACATATTGCATTTATGCCTAGCAACCTCTAAAAGGTAACAAAAATTACATTTTGCTCGCTAGCGGTAATGATTTCTTTAGAAACTTTAGAAAACTAGGAAGATATGACCAAAAGTTTTATCTAATAATTTTGGATAATTGCATTTATGCCCGGATGCTGATAAATATCCAGAAAGGTAGTAGAATAATTAGAAATACATCCCTAAAGTACTTTAAAATTCATTTAAATCATTTATAAAATCCAGAAAATGCATTTTGCCTTAAAAATTTGTTTTCTTGTGAAATAATAATCTAAAAGAAATATTCTAATTTTATAAAAATCAGGAATGATCACAAAATCATAATGAAGGCAAAATTAAGCAATTTTAATCATGATAACACGCAAATATGTTCATATTAAGCCAAATATTCATGTAATAATCACAGTTTGCAGTCACAAATTTGTGTGTTATCAGCTACCCTCGACCTGAAACCCCCCCCTCTTCTCCCCGTCACGCACCATTCACATCCCCGGGACACTATCGGACGAAGCTTGCCAAGACAATGCCAACGGATTCCTCTATGAAACCCTCTCTCTCTCTCTCTCTCTCGTGAATTTCGACTCGACTGTTGAAGGAGAAAGACACGGGAGATAGGTGAA
This sequence comes from Lemna minuta, assembly GCA_024174645.1. Taxonomy (NCBI): domain Eukaryota; kingdom Viridiplantae; phylum Streptophyta; class Magnoliopsida; order Alismatales; family Araceae; genus Lemna; species Lemna minuta. Next base: position 1,070,385 of record CM044108.1, on the reverse strand, counting down.
GAAGGAGACGCCATTCGAATTCATGCACATGATGTATCGCCTCACCCCCAGCACGTGACACTATCATGTAAGATCAAGAGTTCCGTCGCGAGTTTGGAGACGATTCGAGAATACGCGCAGGATGAGAGAGCAAAAGACTACGAGTGAGATAAAGAAAGTGAAGAAGAAGATGCCTACTGGAGGCTGACGGATCGTTTTCGTGCGTCGTTAAAACACAAAAACTTTAGTCAAAAAAATTTATAAAACCGAACTCACAAAGATAAAATATAAAATCAAGTAATGTGTAAGTATCGGACCGATCCATAGAGAGCAGAGTTGACTTGGTCAAACTTAGGTTTAAAAGGGGTTATAAATAAGTAAAAATAAGAAGTAATGAGTGGAAATGATATAAATAAGCTAAATAATAAGTTTTAAGAATTTAATTCTCGGGTTTGACAAAGAAAAGTCAAAAGTCGAAGTCAAAGCATTGACTTTGACCAATAGTAGGTGTTCTGTAAAATCAGATAATCAAACAGAGTCAGAAGATTACGAAAATTATATATTTGGAAACTAGAGAGAAAATGGAATTTACTGATATATGATTAGTGATTTTTGGAAAAGAAATGGATTTACTATGAATTATTGAAAATTAAATATCATAAAATCCCCGAAATGAACATCTCAGAGGAAATCTTCAAATTGACCGGTCAAATAAAATCCAAATCTTGCAATTTATATGTCAATGGAAAGATAAGAACCAGAGGAATCTAAAGCGACAAAAATTATCGAATTCTGATTTGTAAATTGAAAGTAATTGATCCCGAAAGTCAACATTTGACTTCTGATGAAGGACGAACAGTCCTCGGTCAAACATCAAATTGAAGGGACAAAGAAACTGGGAATTTGATGAATTTGCTATACACGGAAAGATGATGAAAATAGGAATCCAAAGAAACCAAAATCAAGTGATTTGGAATTATAATCAAAGAGATATCCTATTTTCAAAATCAGCAATTTTTCAAAGTAAAAATTGGGGAAAATGAAGAACACTATGAACTAATTTGAAAAACTAAACTTCTAAATCTAATAAAAACTCAAATTACGTCTTGATAATCGATCAAATATCACTACTATCCCGATTGCCGCAAGAATGGGGCCTCAATTCTTGTGGATTGAAACGAATTTGCTTTGAGTCTTCCTCGTGGACGTTCGGAATTCAAGGGGAAAATTTGATGAAATCAAGAGATTAAATCGTGATTATCATGCTTCAATGGTTGTGTCTCTACACTCTTGGAAGCAGAGGATCATGAGAACTTAAGACCTTCCTCGAAATTTGCTTAATTTCTTCACGAATCGATCAAAAGTTCAAGAACAAGAGAGAAATACATCGGTTTTTAAAGAGAAAATTAGCCCGAAATCGTGGGCAATTGAAGCGGTCGTGGAAGCGATTTGCAGGGGTCGTGGGGGCGGTTTCACTTGGCGGCGTCGTAGCTTCCGGATTGGCCTTGAATGAGCCACAATTTTGCTTAAAAAAGAGCCCTGATCGCGCCGCGATCGGGCTACGATCGTGCGTTGATCGTGCCGTCGATTCTCGATCAAAGACCGTCTGATGAAGTTGAAGGTGAATGCCGTTGATTCCGTGATGAAAGAGCTCTACTTTGGCGCTAAATGCGCCACGATCGCACGCCAATCGGGCCACAATCGCGTGACGATCGGGCCACGATCACGCGTCGATCGTGGTTCTTCGTGAGGTGCGATCCACCGTCCGATCTTTAGAAGTTGAGTTGGACCGCACAGATGTGTCCGCGCGATGCTCCGAGATTGCAGAAGATCACGATCGTCCGATGAAGCGTGATGAAATCGCGACAAAGATCGGACGTTCATGGCGCATCCACGTGTCATCAGGTAAGCCCGTTGATCGCATCCACTTACTCTTTATTTGAGCACGTGCCCTTGATGGAGATCGGGTGGACTTCGTGTCCACCACATCGACGCATTTCAAGCAATACCCATGGATCCGCCGTCCGCTGTGCCGCCACGTGTCCTGCAAGGTAAGACCCGTGTGAGAACATAGTCCTACACGGAGAAAACATTGGGAAACGAAGCGGTTAAATAGGGGGAGCGCAAGCATAAGATAATCAGCATTAACGCCCCCACTCTCTTACCAGGGCCCACTATACCAGTGGGCCCTCCATCTTCCAGCCCTACCTGCCACGTGGCACCCCACACAGGCACCCACGTGGACCGCATGGACCGCATGGCCACTGATAACATGCATTTATAACCTGAATTCTTACCCTAATTAACTCATATTCATGCTTATTTTATGTGAATATGATGCATGTTATCATACTTTTTAGGAATTTTCTCCATTGGCATGTCATTTCACTAAAGTTGATATTTATGCATAAATTAGAGATAATTTCATGCTTAAGATCTGATTAATCTTTGGATTAGATTAACAGGAGTTAATCTCTATTATTACATGAGTTTTGACTTTAGTAAATGTTTGGAAGGATGATTTTAGGATGAATTTATGATTTACAATGTTTACTTAGAACTTATTTAATGAAATTTTAATTCATCCTTATTTCTTTCTTGAAAACATATTTTAAATGACATGATATTAAAAAGAAAAAAAAGAATTTGTGATCCAATGGAGAAAATTTCGATCAAAAATTTGTAATTTGAGAAATATGAATTTCTGAATTTTTATACTATTTTTTCCGATTTTTATTTGATTTTTAATTGAATTTTTGAGTATTTTTTCTATTGAAAATCGCGAAAAAGGGGGAGAAATTAACTGCGGCTGACGTGGCAGCGGAGCTGACGTGGCGACCGGGCCCAAGCGACGGGCTGACGTGGCGCGCGGGTCCACCGCGCCGTTACGACGTGGCGCTGAGGCCACGTGGCATGGCACGTGTGCCCCGCGCGTGGCGCAGGTGGCGCTGACGCGTGGCAGGAGGCCACGCGGACGGTCCACGTGGGCGCCCGTGTGGGGCGCCACGTGGCGGCAGGAGGGGGTTCGCATGTGGAGGGCCCACGGGTTAGTGGGCCCTGGTAAGTTATTTGGGGCGGTAACGCACTAAGCATAAACCGCCCCCTAATTTATAGGGGCGACAATTTTTCTTATCTTCCGTGTGGGACTATGTTCCCACACGGTTTGTCTGTTTTGCAGGACGCGTGGCGGTCCTAGGAGCGTTGGATTTCGGCTCAACGGCAGTGATCGCGTGGACCCGAGTCCACGCGATCATAGATCAAGACACGTGCTAAAAAGGGCACTTAAGTGGCGTCGATCGAAAGGCTCACAGGTCGCCACGTGGCGACAGGAGAGGGCTTATCTTCATCAACCTTCAGACCGCGCGATCGCGATCCAACGGCCACGAGAAATTGGAGTTTTGCCTGTTTTTTGGAAGACATCCGAGCGTCGATTCTAATCCGACGCGCGAAGCCCCCTGGAAGAACGTCGCGATCGCGGTGCGATCGAACCGCGATCGCACCACGATCGCATCGCGATCGAGCGGCGATTACGCTCCTTCAGCGGCGGAATCGCATCTAGATCACTGGACGATCGACCACGACGATGATTAGGGCCCGATCGCGGCGCGATCGTGGCCCGATCGTGGCCCGTTCGCCCCGACGATCAGGCCTCTTTTCGAAGCGAAAATTGGAGCTCTTTACCTCCGAATTTGAAGCCTCAACGCCACTCCGTGCAAACCGCGTCCACGACGCCTCGATTCCGCGCCCACGACCCGCTCCATCACCCACGATTTCAAGCCTAATTCCCTCTTTAAAAGCATGTATTTCCTTCTTTTGTTCTCCAACTTTTGATTGATTCGTGAAGGAATTAAGCGAATTTCGAGGAAAATCTTAAGTTCATCGTGATTCCCCCGCGTTTAGACTCGATTCCGAAGGGATTGGAGCGGGATTGATCGCGAATTCCTCCTTGATTTCATCGAATTTTCCCCTTGAATTCCGAAAGTACGTGACACAGGATCCGAGCAAATTCACTCCAATTCGCGCAAATTGGAGCTTAATTCTCGTGGCAATCGGGTTAGTAGTGAGATTCGATCGATTATCAAGAGGTAATTTGAGTTTTTATTAGATTTAGAAGTTTAATTTTGCAAATTAGTTCTTATTGTTCTTCATTTTCCCCAAATTTCGATCCGAAAAGTCGCTGATTTTGAAAATAGGATATCTCTCTGATTATAATTCCAAATCACTTGATTTTGGTTTCATTGGATTCCTCTTTTCATCAGCTTTCCGTGGATAGCAATTTCATCAAATTCTGAGTTCATTTGCCCCTTCAATTTAACGTTTGACCACGGACTGTTCATCTTTCATCAGAAGTCAAACATTGACTTTCGGGGTCAATTACTTTTTATTGACAAATCAGAATTTGATAATTTCGGTCTTTTTGGATTCCTCTGGTTCTTAGCTTTCTATTGACATATAAATTGCAAGATTTGGATTTCATTTGGTCATTCAATTTGAAGATTTCCTCTGAGGTGTTCATTTCGGGGATTTTCTGATCATTGATTTTCAATAATTCATAATAAATCCATTTATTATCCAAAAATTACAAAACTTATTTCAATAAATTCCATTTTCTCTCTGATTTTGCAGAACATCTATTGCTGGTCAAAGTCAACGCTTTGACTTTGACTTTTGACTTTTCTCTGTCAAATCCGAGATTTCAAATCTTAAAACTTCTTATTTACCTTATTTATATCATTTCCCTATCTTAAATCTTATTTTCTCTTATTTAAAACTCCTTTTAAACCTAAGTTTGACCAAGTCAACTCTGCGATTAAAGTCAACCCTGCTCTCTGTGGATCGACCCGATACTTACCCAGTACTTGATTATTCTATCTTGTCTTTGTGAGTTCGGTTTTATAAATTTTGTTTGACCATCGTATTTGTGTTTTAACGACGCACAAAAACGACCCGTCAGCCACCTGCCGCGTGTCCGCGCCCTATGCGCCACTTGCGCCCCGGGCGGGCCACCCGTGACTCTGCCACATGGCCTCAGCGCTGCGTCGCATCCGTGTAGTGGTCCCACGCGCCACGTGTCAGCTCGCCGCCGGGCCCGCTCTCCATGTCAGCATCTGTAGATAAGTAATTTCCCTTTTTCGGGATTTTAATAAGGAAAAAATCAATTTAAAATTATATAAAAAAATAGGAAAAAGGCATAAAACTTTAGAAATTCATAATTTAAAATATACAACTCCTTTTTAATCCAAATTTTCTCCATTTGATCACAAATTCTTTTCTTTTTAATATCATGTCATTTAAAATATATTTTGAAAGAAGAAATCAAGATGATTTAGAATTTTCTTAACTCATTTCTTAATAACTATTCTAAATCATAAGTTCATCTTGATATTATCCTTCAAAACATGCACTAAAGTCAAAATCATTCAATAAAAGAGATTAACTTCTATTAATTTAAACTTAACAAAAGATTAATCATCTATTAAGCATGAAATTATCCCTTATTAATGCATAAATATTGACTTTAGTGAAATGACATACCAATGGAGAAAATTCCTAAAAAGTATGATAACATGCATCATATTCACATAAAATAAGCATGAATATGAGTTAATTAGGATAAGAATTCAAGTTATAAATGCATGTTATCAGAGGCCCTACGTCGTTCCTCTTCACAGGACCGAAGTGACCCTACCTTGCGTCTCACCTCACTCCCCTTTCCCAACATCTTGCAGGGCACCCCGCCCCACAGGTTTAGCCCGATCCCCCACTTTGCAAGTTTAATTACTTTTTGAAGTGTTTCCTTTACTCGACTCCACCTCCATTGGATGAAATTAGGTAGGGTAGAATGGATATAGGTTCAAGACGTTTGACGCATACGTCAGGTCCAATGTCGAGCGTGGGCAGAAGCTTTTCGGCTAATCCACGACGAGCGATTCCACGCCTCCGGACGTGGACTAAGAGGAACTCACCCTACCCATCGTCGCGAGTCTCCTCGGGACACCTGCTTGCACTTAGGTTTAGGTTAGATACCGTGCTTAGAGTCTAGCACTCGTCTCCCCGTAGGTTAGGCTTTAACGCCCTATCTTCAGTCAGCCTCAGTTCTATTGATCAGGCACGAGGGTGAATTATTCCTAAAATAATACATTTTTTAGATTATAACTTACAAAATGCATTAAATGATAAATATTTACTCAAAGTATGATAACATGCATACGAATAGATTATTATATGTCTTAATTTAAATTAATAATCATATAGTTTCATGTATAAATTGTATGTTACACTTTCATGTATCTCATTTATATTCATTACATAAAAAATGTCATTCTTTTGTGACGTTTATAATGAAGTCCATGATCATATGTCATGAATAAGTGAATTATGATAAGATCATAATAAGATGATTATTACTCCTTAAATATATGTAACACAAATATTGTTATTTGAGGGATATTTTAGAAGGACATGAAAATATCCTAAAAGAATAACACTATTTGATCCAAATCATATGATGAATATGACTGATCCTATGACCATTGGTGTGGAGACACCAATAATAGATAGTGGGTGTTCTTTGGAGAAGGAGTTTTCTGAATTGATTTAGATGAATCCCTGAAAGGTATAATACCATACCATCAATAAGGTTGATTTATGTTACGCTTGTATATGTGGTCCTTTGACTTGAGATGTCAAAGATATCTTCTAGATAGATAATCATATTTTGATTATGACTTATGAATCCCTAGCCACATCATCTCAAAAATATTATATATTGGATATGACATGAAGTCATCAAAGATAATTGTGTGGTCAATATGTGATCCTCTGCCCCCAATATTTGAGAAGATTGATTCATGGAATGAGATGCAATGCAAGCCTTAGCCAATATAGTGGAAATATTAGAGAATGTGTTCTTAATGATTTCTTTCATGCATCAGTACTTTATTGAGCGATCAATCAAGGTTTTATATTTGATCAATACCGTAAGTCATTCATTAATCTCATGCGAATGAATGATTACACATACACGATAACCAATAAAGTTCCACATGTGAGTTTTTATATACTCTATATCTGCTAAAGCATATAGTGTAGCTTGACATCCAACAAGGTGACAACTCAACATGTCAATTAGGTTAAATCAACCCTTGATTAATTAATATATATATATTGATATAGATTGAAAAATGATTTATTTGTTGACAAATAAGAGTTATTGAGTTTGTAGAGTTATTAATTAGTGAGATATAAAGACCTAAAGGGTCATACACACAAGGTTCATGGACGTTGGTGTTTACAAACATAATTTTGGATAGTTTCTTACATAAATCTCTTGATTGAAAAGTATTTTAGACCCATTTCTGCATCCATTGAAAATTTAATATCAAGATTTTGATTAGAAATTTGGGAGAAATTGCTGCTTAAACTTTGAATTTTTAATTTGAAAATCAAAGAATGAAAACCCCTTGATTTGATAATTACTTGGACCAATTTCATCATGGTATTGGGTTAGTTATCACTTATTTTCTATTTTCAATTATAGATTAATGAAAATTTATGATTTTTAATGAGTTTCTCTCTCATTGCAAATGATTTCCTTGATCTAAATTCTCTTTTTGATTTTTCCTTTGATTGAAATCCAATTTCTATGATTTTGTATTCTATGAAAATATTTTTGCGTTCTTTCTTTGAATATGAACATTCCCTAAATTCTCATCCCCATTAATCATTTAATTGGATCAAATCCAAAAAACTTCCAAAAAATCACTCTTAATTCTCTATGGGTTCGATTGTTTCTCACTATTATAAAAAGTTAATCTATGAAAATATTATCATAATATTACAAGCCATATTAATTTATGAAATATCGAAATATCCACAATTTTTAACCCTTATTCCATGTATTATACCTTAAAATCATTATAATTATGTTTGAATGAGGCATATTAATTTCATAGAATTTTCTGTAAATTAATTAGGTGAAGTGGTAAAAGAGGATCAATGGAAGACTGCTGAGGTCAATGGTGTGGTCAACACCCCTTTTGAAGGCAAAATTAGTCCTCAATCACTTGAGGAAAATTATAAGCCATATGAAGTTAAAGTTTACCAAGAAATATTAGTGGAAATGTAAAAGGGCAGTAATGGGCTTTTGTTGACCAAGTCAATCCAAAATATTTTCATGCAGGGGAAAACTTTGAAGAGCCTTTGGAATCAGTAACTTGGCCTCAAAATTAGAGAATATGCACCATTAGTATCTAAACAATTTGGAGCCAAAGTCGATTAGAGAATTTCAATAGTAGGAGGTCTATTTGAAGGTCTCTCACGGTGCACAAGATGCATACTCTTTTATCTCTCTTTTATTCCTCCTAATTCTCTTATAAAAATTACTTCAGTATCTCAATTCTCTTTCCCTCTTTATTTTCATTATCTCTTCTTTCTCTCTCATATTGATTCTTTCTCTTCACATGTTCAAACATTGAGCCGACTCTTTATTTTGCTTCCTCACCTAGAAAGGAAGATTCTCTACAAGAGACACTAGGGAACACCTAGGTCTATAGATAGTCTTATTTTTACTCTCAATTCAGCTTTGAATCCTCATTGTGAATAGACACACATGCAAGGATTCATAGTCACTTTTTAATATCTCTTTATCTCACCTTAATATTTAAGAATTTTTAATTTCTTTTGTTCCTTTTCTATATTCCCTTAAAATGCTGAAACCTTAGGGAAGTTAATGAAGAATTTGTGGATTTCTCGAGCCCCTTCTCTCTCTCACTCTCTCTTCTTTGATCATGGAAGTTTTGTCAACAGACTTGGTTTTGCTCAGTGAGACAATTTGATAAGGCAATTCATCTTCAAGGATGACAATTATGATATATCAATCTGACACAACCTTAGTGCAATAACAATGTACAATAGTGACTTAAATCCACAAGCCTTGCTCTATAAGAGGAGTTAGTGTCTGAATCTATGGAACTAATTTCTTCGACCCTTGAATCTACAAGGGGGTGTACGTGAATCCACAAGCACTGGAGCACTCTCAAACACGGAGACGACTTAAGAGAAAGAAAGTAATGCTTTCAAAAAGGGATAACTTCAAAGTTATCCTTAAGGTTTACAATGGGGGAGCCCTATATGGGCCTCAAAAAGTGAAGGATTGTCCAAGTAACAAGACCCATGAAAAGATAATTTAAAATCTTAAAAATACAACTCTAAGATCATGCTTGTATAAGGGACTAGACATGACAAAAGAAAAAAGAAGCTCCTAAGCTCTGTAGAATTTGACACATGATATTTATGTGTATCTATTTGATCCTTGACAATTTTGGCTGTTCCTAGATATTCTCCCATTGCCCAATAAGCTAAAGATGGGCATCTAAAGTGGGCTTTTTTCCTAAGCTTTCTCAATAATGGTCTATTGGGCTCCATCTTGGGTTACATCAAAGTGGGCCCACTGACCTATCGACTCTCACTGAAAGTGTGCCCATCAATATGAACGAAATTAGAAAACGCAGACCGTGCTATCGAAGAAGACAGGTCAAAATCTTAGTCGACAAGCCTCATTAGTCCTCCCGCGTCGATCTTCCCCCAGTTTAATTATACATTCTCGTCTTACCCGAGATCAGTCTTCTCATCGTCGTGCGCGGTCATCCGCTATCCTCTTTCTGCTCGGCCGATCGGCGAATCGAGTGACATGGGTGCCCAGGCGTCCAAGGAGGAGCTTTTGCGTCATCAGGTGCTGTACGGAAACGTTCAAGGAATTCAGCGCCTACGCAGCGAGGGAGCTGGCCTCGAGGTTTTCGTTAAACCTTTTCTTTTCTTGTATTGTCTTTAGCGCGGCTGATATATTGCGGATAAATATCTTTGCAGTTCATCGATGGGGAAGGGAAGACTCCGTTGATTGTGGCCTGCATGAGGCCGGATCTGTTGCCTGTCGCCCAGGTTTTGATCGATCTCGGCGCCAACGTCAACGCCTACCGACCTGGTAATTAAGGAATCAAACGATCCGAATTCCTGTCAATTACAGTACTTTATATTTATACGTTTTCAATGAATTGGATTTGCTCTTTTGATGTATTCAATTCATACTAGTTAATTATTTGCATTAGATTTATAATTTAATATAGAAAAGAATGTTTATGATAATTTTCTTTAATTATACCAACTTTTAAGTGACAAAAATGTGTTTAATTAGAAGAATAGGATATACAAGTTTCTTAGTCGACTGAAATTGTTTTCCTCACATCAATCTTTCTTGTCTAGGCTGCCACGCTGGAACTCCGTTGCATCATGCAGCCAAAAGAGGACTCGAGCAGACAGTTAATCTGCTTTTATCTCGGGGAGGTTGGAGCATCTTTTCACGTCTTTCTGATGTTCGGATTACTATTCGTACAATTCTTTTGCTTTGAACTCTACAAATTTATTGCGACCTTCGAAATTTATTCAGCGAATCCCTCAGTAGCAAATGATGACTGCCTGACTCCTCTTGAAATGGCAAGAATGAAGGGTCACACTAATGTTGTCCGGGCAATTGAGGTAAGACTGAAGTTCCTTAAACTAAACCGCATGTTATCAATGTCCAGTTCCATAGTGTTAAAAATTCTTACAGTTCTCTCATTTTTTGGGGATGTTTGGATGCAGAACCACATATGCTTTTTCGCTGGGTGGCTTCGGGAGGTTAACTTGCCAGGTTTTCTTCAGGCTTTTGCTCCACAATGGGCCTCGAGAAAAATGTATGCTAAATGAATGAGTATCGGGCAGATATATCATTGATAGATGATTCATTTTTACTGTTGCCTTTATATTTCAGTTGGGTGGTAGTCATACCCTGTGACCACCGGAATCCCTTGAATCCTTCAAAGTTTGAGCTTGCTGTCTACCCTGACCTGCAGGTATTTTTTAATCGTATTTTTTGGCGCTCTTAGATTATAGCTTGCTCTTAATTTTATCTTATGGCCAATCCATGGTTCATTTGCTGATATTCATGCCTTTTAGTGCTGTCTATGAAGTTCCACTATATGTTGGCAGGGTTTTGCAAAAGCTCATGCAGAATAGGGGATTAATTGTAATAAGCCCCTGGTTATCCATAACCAGGTAACCTCACCTGATAGGGAATTGGAAGATCAGCTGAAGTAGGAGAGTCATGGAGAGATTGTCGAATCCCATCTCCCACCATATCTGCATGAGGCATTGTCACTCTGATCCACTTAGTCCACCCACCCACTTGATCTCTTGTTCAAGTATGCAGAAATTCCATGTTTATGATTTTCAAAAATAGAAGTGTCCATCATATTACAAAAATGAAAAATACACTAGTTAGCCTTTCTCTGTGCGCTTAAAATATAAATCAGATCTTACGAAATAAAAACAAAGCATCTGAAGGAACAACAATCTTTTATTTAAAAAATAGAGCCTCCTTGAAGGTACGATGGAGGGTGACAGAATAGGAATACTTAAGGATTGGGAAACGGAGTTCATTAATCTCTCCCTGGATTCTTGTCACTGGATAGCTGGTGTCTTCGATGGCTGCACCTGAGGGGCACCTGTCTTATTTATTGTGATTTGAGAAGTTATTATGTCTGGTCAATCTGAAAGTTGCCAATGGAATTCCTCACAATAGGCTGCTGGTTTCTGGTGGCTAACTTGAGTGTAGCCCCCTTTGCATCTCCTTCTCACAATAATCTTCTTGAAATAAGAGATAACTAGTTTTGCTTGTTAGTCCAGAAAATTGTCAAAAGTCTGCATTATACTCAAAAGTTTGCATTGTCTCTTATTTATTGTTTTCATTGAAATGTTTTTTTACAGTCACATGCAAAATTTGTCTCTCTAAACAGACTGCACAGCCGAAGACAAATCTTCAACTGTGGAAGGCCAAGCTTGAGGCGCCGGATTTCAAGCAGACAGATCCAATGCTGGTTGTTGTTGATAGCAAAACAAGTATTGCTTCTTCCTCCCACTCAATGCAATATTCTATAAATCCTCAAAATTGTCAGTTGTAGTGGATCTTGCTAGTGTTTTATTTCCACTAATTTTTCTCTCCCTTTACCCACGTAGGAACACGATTTAGTTTCTTAGCAGAACGTGAAGGTGACAAGGAACAAATTTCTCGGTTCTATAATGCATGCAGAGGAGTTTATCAGGTATATTTATGCACCATTAAAATATTGATACTTCCTAAAAGACCTGGAATAATATTATTCACTTTAAGCCAAAACAGTTGTCTAGTTGGTTGTTTAATTGGGATAGCCATAAATATAGTTAGAAAACGTATAGATTCTCTAGATTTAGTGGTGGTCGGTTTTGACATTTGAGTTTATAGCCCTCACCCTTTGTACTCTCTAACACCTTCCTCTGATTGGGGGGTTAATACATATTTATTCCTCTGGATGTCCTCTTGATTAAGTTTGTAACCAACCAATGGATATGGTATTCGTACCATGATCATTGTCAATGTTGTCATAGTCATCATCATTATCATCATCATGGTTTTCAATAGTCATCATCTTCTTTGTCATCATTATCATCATGGTTTTCATTTTTCATCGTCATCTTTATAGTCATCATTATCATTATCATCATCATCATCATCGGCAGTGTTATCATTATTGTCATCAGCATTATAGTAAGCTCATCATTGTCAACATCATTATTCTGGTCATTATAGTTGTCTTACATCATCATCGTCACCTACATCTACCAACAGTAAATCCTGCTCATGCGGAGTAAATTACCTTTTTTCACAATAGCCCAGTTCAACTTATTTATGGGCCCAACCCCTGATTGACATCAACCAAATCAAAGAACAAACAAACAATCAGTAATCTTCCTCTCTCAACTAACAGGGTAGCTTTCTGCATCAACCAATGCCAACCCTCGCAACCAATGTCACTGCAATTTCATCGACCGCTGCGCCTCCTTCGAACTCAGAAGATGTTGAACTGTCCATGGCTATCAACGCTTCAATCCAGTCAGCAATTGCAGAAGGGATTCCCTCCCAGCAACTCTCCACCATAGCTGGCACCGGGTGGTTGGCCGAGTCTTCAAGTCAACAGCAGGAAGCTAACTATAATGGGTGGGCTTCCCCTGAGCCAGTTACTGCTCCCCCGGTCCTAATTGACACCCCGGCCCAGTCTCTCCCCTCAACGGTTGCAAGTGAACATCATGAAGTAAACTATCATGGGTGGGCTGCTCCTGAGCCCGTTGCCACTCCTTCAGCCCTTATTGTCACCCCAGCCCAAACTCTCCCCACAGCGCCTCCCATTGCTCAGGAAAGTCGAGTTCAGTACCCGTTAATTGATTCCAACCCTGTCGACATGAAGCTTTCTACTGGGAAGAAATCGGATAGTAAGGATAAGGAGAGAAAAGAGGAATCTAGTGATTCTGGTTCCTGCGTTATCTGTCTGGATGCGCCTGTCGAAGGGGCATGTATCCCTTGCGGACATATGGCCGGATGCATGGTCTGCCTGAACGAAGTCAAAGGAAAGAATTGGGGGTGCCCTGTCTGCCGTGCTCATATTGATCAAGTGGTCAAGCTCTATGCCGTTTGAGTTTGATCGCCACATTCTTGTATGTATATAGATTTATCTATATATATTATATTGTGCTTAGCCGTGTATTAAAATTTCTGCCGGGATGAAAAAGGAATTTCCCCTCATTTTTATGAAGTGAACTGCATTCTGTTTTGTAAAAAGACTTGATTTTTTGGGAAAGAAATTGGGTTTATATCATTTAATTATAACTTGCACGGTGTAATCCAAAAAAGATTATAATTTGCACGGCGATGTACCCTCTAACCCGATCCGAGAAGATGAGCTTTTATTTTCACACGCATATGCATTTCTACTACAGCTTGTTCAGTGAGTCCATTCATGCTCCATCCTTTAAAACTACAAGACATGGGTTCCGTTAGAGTATGCCATTCATCACAGTCAATCTAGGTCAAAGTTTGATCAGCCTTAGGCTTTTACATATATGAATTGCAGAATATTTTCCCTCATACTATGCTTTGTTTTTAAGATCATAGAAATGGAAATAAAAAAAATCTCAATAAAATTAATTTCTTTTCAGTATTGGGCATTAGCATGGTCTATGGTACAGACTATTTGTGATATCTTGATTGGGTTCATCATGCAAAGCCACTACAACTCATTGTGATAATCTAGCTGGTATACTCATTTTAACAAGCTCAATTTTTCATGGGTGAATATTATGTCAGATGGTCCAAGAACATGTATAAAGTCAATTATCACTATCTTTGAGACATAGACATTAGTGACTTGATTTCTACACCATACTCTTCTTCATAGAGAGTTAAGAATACAATCCGAGATCATTTGGTGTCAATATCAAGAAGCTTCGATGAGATAATGCCAAGGAATTCTGTAATACTGAAATATCATACTTCTTTACTAAAGAAGGAATTGTACATGAAACTTGTAGTGTATACACTTAGAAAAAAATGGAGTGGCTAAGCAGAAAATCAAACATATCATAGAAAAGGCTCGATCTCTTTTACTTAAGAGTCGAGTTCCCAAGGTTCCACGAGGGGAAGTTGTCTTAACAGCCACCCAATTAATCAATATACTACCCTTTAGCTTGTTAAAATTCAAAAGCCCATTGGAAAAGGTCAAATCTTTCTTTCCTAATTTTCAATTAAAATTTTCATATACTCGCTAAGGTATTTGGATGTATATGCTACCTACATCTACTCAAATTTAAACATGACAGATTGGAGGCGAGAGCAATTCAGAGTGTTATAATTGGATACTCGAATACCCAAAAAGGGTCAAAGTGTTATTTACCTGAATCTAGAAACATTCCAGGATTTAACCTTTGACGTTCAAAGGTTAATAATCTTGAACAAGAATTATTATTAGAATAGTAATTCCACATACATTTTAGAAGACATGATTGATTATACACCTCAAGTTGTGGAAATAAATAAATCCACAACAAGAGAATACAGAAGATAATAATCCTGAAACTCCTCTTATAGTCGAAGAAATTACTCAATCAGAAACTAACAAAAAAAAAATCCTAACAGTTGGGATTCCACAGAAGATCTAGATAAAGAGCAAATTTTGAGTGATTTTGAAGCAAGTGATAAACAAGGTTCCCATACCTTGAGAAGAAGTTGCAGAGAGAGAATGCTAAAGAAGCATTATCCTATAGAAGACTACATGAACTTTACATGTGCTTCTTTCCACATAGAAAATTTCTGGATTCATTGCTAAAAATGTAAAAGAAGCGATGAAGAGTGAGAAATGGAAGCACGCTATGGACGAGGAGATAAGAGCATTAGAGCATAACAATACCTGGACGAT
>CM044108.1:1035086-1050086 GCA_024174645.1 Lemna minuta | reverse complement strand
ATAGATCCGCGCGCGCAAAAGGGCTCATCCGGCGCCGTGATATCGTGTCTTGGTGGCGACGGGGGTCGTACGCCACCAGAGAGGAATTGCCCTCTTCCCATCTTTTTTATTGTCTTCACCCCTAACTCCCCATCCAGCACACGTACGATTCTGCCAATTAGCTGTATATTTTTTAAATTTATGATCCATTAGATAAAACTAAGAAATAAAATAACATAAAGTGATATGGTTATCTTATTTATTTAACTATGCTTTTATATATAAAAAATAAAAATGCCAAGAACCTAATAATATGTATATGCTAGATACACAAAATAAATCTCAATATATGTTAATAAGATAATATATTAATAGGATAAGGTACTCATATGACACATAATATGTATTAAGTATATGTATACACTATATCTAATATGATATACATAATAGCTCTCATTATGAAATAATAAGATAGTATTCTAATAGAATAACTAATATGGTATATGATGAGATAATTTTGTGTAGTCGTTGGATACACACAAACTCGTGTCCAAACAAGTTCTAAACTTACCAATTTAAAGATTAAATCACTAATTAAAGAGTATAGTGTTGAATAAGGATCGAATCTCTGAAATGTCTTTCAAATTCGATCATATCAGATGATGAATTTAGGTGAGAAATTAAGAATTTTAGATATTAAGAAAAGGAACTCCAAGACAAATCCACGAAATCAAAAATCACTGAATTTAGATCAGAATTCACGGAGAAATTAAGGATTAAAATTGAGGTAAAAAATCGATCGTGAAAAGAGATAAAAACCAAAATTAAATATTAAATTAACTTAATATTTGATTCAAAATTAAAATCTAATGCTACAAGAAGAAAGATTAGGAGGAAAACACGCAATCTAACCCAAAGTTGCGCTCGAAATGATCCAATTAATCACCGGATTCAAGACTTTTCATTTCGCGATTTCAAAGACGAATTTCAGCGTTCAAGAGGTGATTTCTTCTAATTCTCTTCAACAAATATTGATTTCAAACACTCCTTGGGGGCGTAAATGAGTCTAGAAGAAGTAGAAAACAAGAGATTCTAAGATTGAGTTGTCTAAACAGTTCGATTTGCTCGAAACATCCAAGAATGATTTTTCCGTCGAAGAACATGTTAATTTATAGACAAAATCTAAGCGCTTCATCATGGTCGAAGAACACTAGGAAGATTGTTAACCAACTGGTACTAGAGACTAAATCGCTCAAAGAAGAGGTCCTCTAGAAGTCGCTTGCTGATTACGTGGTTTCTTGTAGCGTTCCTGGATCTCCAACGCGTAATCTATAGGAAAAAATTCCAAATTGGTAAAAGTCAACGCAGGAAAGCAAAATTCCTGCGCAAAGACTTGTACGTACTCGTCCTTGGTTTGAGCGTTTGAGTGCTCCTAACGGCAACAATAGAAACCGCGTAAGAGGAGAGGTTCACAGAAAACTCAGAAACTAACGCAAATCGAGGATATAGTATTCAGGGAACCCGATCTAGACAAACAGCAAATCGAGTCTTCTGTCTCTTTTCGCATCCCAACAGCCAGATCCTTCCTCAGCTTTTCCCCTCCGAAGGATCTTCTGCTTCGGAGAGAAAGGTGAAAGATGGGAATTGGACTCTCCAAGGAGAGAAATAGGGGGGCTGAACTGTCTAAGGAGAGGATGCTGTACGACTGCGTGCGTACCGGCGACATCGCATCCATCAGATCGCTACACGGGAGAGGCGCTTCCTTGAACGTATATATATATATATATATTCGAATTTTGCAACTTTTCCTGCGGTTGATATTGATTTCCTCGAGTCAGTGGGTGAGCAACTCGGGGAAGACACCGCTGATCCTAGCCTGCTCCCTGCCCGACCGTTTTCATGTCATTCAAACCCTCCTCGAGCTGGGTGCCAACGTCAACTACTACAATCCCAGTCAATTGCTCTCTCTTTCTCCCAATTTGCCAATCTGCCATACTTCTTCTCTCATCAAATACGTCTACCGTTGCTGTAGATAGTGGTGTTCGAACTGCCCTTCAGATTGCAGCTGAACGGCGGACTTTGCAGACCGTCAATCTTCTGCTTTCGCATGGAGGTAGTCAAACCCTTGTCCGTTTTACATGCATCAGATGGTTAATTAGCTTTGATCTCAGACCTTGCCGAATCCCCGAATCGACGACGAAGACTTAAATTTGCTTCCTGAATTGAATTTTGCGAAGCTTTACTTGACACCTTTCTTTTGATGGGTTCGTCGTGATCGATCGTTTTTCCCCAGCCGACCCCCTTCTGGATGATTATGATGGCTGCGAAGCGCTAATCTGTGCTAGAAGTACTTGTCGCACTAACGTCATCCGTGCCATAGAGGTTTGAACCGAAAAGCCCGCGCCATGAGCAACAGATAACGTTGACTCTTTCGTTCGTGGAAAAGTCCGAATCAGTTGACCTGGGTCAACGAAGAAGAGTTTTTTTTGCTCATCTGACTAATTCGAACTTGTTTATCTGAAGGCCCCTGTCTTTCTTATTTTTCAGAACCAAATCTGCTTCTTTGAAGGCTGGCTACGAGTGAATCCGTCGGCAAGAAGAGCGTAAGGAGTCAGCGGATTACTTGGATAGATGGGCCATGCACGAATTCTTTTGAGTTGTTTTAACAGGCGTTCCATTTTCCGTGACAGACGGGTGCTCATCCGCCTCAGCGACAACGCTCTTGATTTGGACAACGCTGGGCTGAGAATTGCCCTCGACGACGGTGAACTGGTGCATGATCATTCATTAATGAAGGAAAAATGATTTAAAAGTCTCTTTTAATTCAAATGATCTTCCCGGCGCAGTCATATTTCCCTCGCTGCGTCGAAATTCTGAAGAAATTTCATGTCCGGCGCCCTGACTTCAGCTCGCCCGACCCGGAGCTTGTTCTCTCCAGCAGAATCACCTGCAAGTTCCTTGATACTGGAGTCCTTTCTAATTCATTATTTCATCTGAGAATCTTTTGTTTTGACTAATTAGACAGGAGCTTCATGTTTCTCTCGGGAGAAGCGGGCGACGTCGAACAGCTGATGCACCTGTACGATACTTTGATCGGAAAATTTAGGGTAAAATTTTGACATTTCAATACTCCGATGAAAGACGAGCATCCTTACGTTTTATCCTCCTCAGATAAATGGTCCCTATCGGGGAATGTCCGCGAGTGGTCCCTCTGCGTATCGAGAGGAAAGAGATATCACCATGGCAATCGCAGCGTCCGCTAAGTTGGCCACGGAGAAGGGAGTACCTTTACCCGAGGTAGATTGCAAAAGCGAGGAAATCTTGCCGGGGACGAGAGGGTTGAGGTCGTCCTGCGTGATATGTGTCGAAGTCGAAGCTGAAGCGGCGTGTGTCCCGTGCGGGCACATGGTCTGTTGCACCGCCTGCATGGTGAAGCTCGAGTTTAATGGTTTCCGGTGTCCGGTCTGTCGTGCACTCATCGAGCGCGTCGTCAAAATCTACATATGAGTAGGAATGTTTGAGAGGATCTGATCTGGCGCTTGGATCGGTTGCGGAGGGCTGAGATGAATCCACGATATCATCCTTAAAGGTCTCACCTGACGTTTAATCTCTACCGTCCAAAGCGAGGAGTGATAACGGCGATCTCCTATGGCACGTGGCCCACACATGAAACTTGTCTATCAATAGTTACTATACATGTATAATCCCTCATCCTCAGGACTCTCTTTGAATGACTTGGGGCTTAAATAAAATAGTCTGTTGATAATATAAGAAATTCTAAAACAAATTTTATTACATTCCCATGCCCTAGAAAGAAGAGAGATTACAATTTTTTATATTGAGGAGAAAGAAGGATCTAGATGAACAAGTCCTAGAAGAAGAGGCCCCTAATGGGCTACTCATAATGGGTTAGATAATATCCTCTAACACTCTTCCTCAAGCAAGAGCATACTAATGCCCAGCTTCCCGGAGAGAGTATTATAAGAGGTAAAGAAGATGACATGCTGTTGAAAACAAGTGCGTCAAGAAGACGTGTTGGAGTGGAACCAAAGCATGTAAACGTGTCTCCCCATCTCTAAGGAGATCAAATAAGCGATACGAATAGTAAATCCACTAATAATAGCTGATCAGATAAGAGATTAAAAGCCTCTATATGTGAAGTAGAAGATGATGCAGGATATTTTAGAAGGAGGGTAAGTATGACGAATAGAACGTGGTTATGAAGATAAGAATGCAAGTGAGTCAATTATTTAATGATTGTTTACCGATGTTAAACTCTAAATGATCCTACAAGTGGAGAATGGATCTATGACTGATAACACTTGAGAATAGAGATATAATTTTAGTGAAGATATAGTGTATGTAATTCAGAAAGATGAAATAGTATTAATGATGATGAGTATGCATGTGATGAGAAGAGGAGATGGGTGAGGAATGATATGGATGATGTAATGAAGAGGAGAAAGTGTAGGAATGATAATATAAGTGATGAAGAATATAATTGCGAAGAGAATGGAGATAGGTTAGGAGGTGATATGATTTATGAAATGAAGAAGATGAAGAGCATAACAACAATTTAATTTATGATGTGAATAAGATGAGGGAATATTGAAGGGGCTCTCGGATGTTAGTCACGCGACAAAGAATAGATAGGAAATTGAAGGTCAATGTTGGACTTACGGATTTTGAGAGAAGAACTACTATTCACTGTGAAAAGAGAGAGAGGATGATTACCTGGTTTGGACGTGAAGACGACATCTCCGAATTGCCAAACGATAGAAGATTTCCTCGAATTTCTCTGACTTGAAGTGGGAGAAGGCGACAGAACGGGAGGGAGAACAGAAAGAGAGATAGAACTCGAGAGATAGGATACGGGAGAGAGAATGGATTTCACAAGAACACATATAGTTTCAACCAAGGATAAAAAATCATTCATAAACAGCAACTGTGTTTTTCTCTTACAAGATTCCGTTTTATAGAAATAAAGAGAAGGGGAGTTAGAATGATATGACGCGTCACGGTATTTATCTCCCGCAGATGATTTCCATAAATTTCAAGGGGTCCGTGATGGTCGTCTGATGATTTCTTGGTTTGTGACGACGATGACGATTATGGGATCGTCACGATGCGTACGTGGAGTTTGATTGAGTCAGAGGTTTCCCAAAACTCTTGTCCTCCACGCGCACGTTGATGTAACCGTGAAAGATACGTAATGACGCTATGTTACGGTTACGGTTTGATGGGGTAAGTTGCGTTCCGTCGTTTGAAGTCCATCAGGTGAAGTCTTGTCTTTTGAAATCCATCAGGTGAGGTCTTTGTCTTTTGAATTCCTCTGTTGGACAGGTTGGAGACGTGGACATCCTCCATTCGAGTGGTTCGTGATCCGTAGTTCGATCGTGTCTGGGACATCCTGTTAGCTTCTTATTATCTTGAGTGACCAAACATGAAGTAGTGATCACATGACTGTCATCACGACCATTAGCACCTAGCAACTGAGAACCAGGTCTATTTGTTTTTTGTACAAGAAGACCGTTGACCACGAGATCAGGAAACTGAGGCCAGTGCATCCTGAATGGGACCTTATCATTGAGAAGTAAGTCTCTGTCAGCTCTGCTCAATTGGAACTTTTTTTCAAATGCTGTGCTAAACTTGTGCCATCAGCTGCGGGGCTTGACGGGGCTAACTTCACAGGAAGCAACGGATGTGCAACAGTCACCCAAAACGGGTCAGCTCTGTTAAGGCAGTAGATTTCACAGTAAAATCGTTGGGGGATGTGCGTCTGAGAAGCATCGGGTCCTTTCTCTGGTACAATCACACAACTAATATGCTACCACACATGGCAACGCAAATCCTCACACTTAATCATTGATTCTGAAGCCAGTGAACTACCACAAAGACAACGAATCTTCATATCTAATTTGGAAAAGTCAAATTCTTCCTTCGGTTTCACAAAATTCAAATCAGAGCCACTTTGGCCTCTCGAGGCAGAATCTGCAGATCTTGGAACTTGCATTCTTCTGTATGTTTCATCAATTATTTTTACCACAGGCTCCCTTCCAATAGAAGTACTCTTGCCCCAGCTATGAGCTTTCATTGCTTAACTTCAGTGGAAGGAGATGCTTGTATATTCCGTAGTGGTTTTATCCTCAATATGTGATAGTTGGGACTTCTCCGTGTGGCTCACTCCTTGACTACCACTTCTTTCTCACTGAATTGCCTTTAAAAGTGCTTTGACCAGGCCTTGACTTGGTGTTGTTTGAAATCGGGTTGTGAAACCCATAGATAATCATTTTCATAAATGGCTAAAATGGAGATCTCTCCTATACTTCTAACTAAAGGTGGTTGTTCAAAGAGAGGGATATTAAAACAATATGTTTCCTATCTTCTTTTGAGATCAGTTATATATACAAAGGTACCTATGATATGGTGGTTGGGCTGGGTGGATAAGGATCCTATATTAAGGTATATTGGTGGTTGACTTGGTCTAAGTATTTGGAGTTTTAAGTGCTCTAAAGGATAAGGTTTTAACTTCATGTGACCAAGCCAATCTTTAGATTAGGGTATAATTGGAAGAGGAGGGAAAATAATTCCCTTTGAATTTACACTCTCTTTCAATGTCTTAGAGAGGTCTTCTTCATTCCTTTCATGAATGGATAATTTCTCAAACGTGTGAATAAAGAGGAGTATGCTCTTTTGTTGCTTTTGAGAATAATTTCTCTTCCTTAATTCATATCTAGGTTCACTTGGAACCCTTGTGTTCTTGTGTTGAGATAATTCTCCATCAGAAGATGACATGAATGAAGACATGCTTATGTAGCAATAAGGCCCTCTAATGTGGGCCAACTGCTCTAATAGGATGTATTCCAATACTCTTCCTTAAGCTGGAGCATATAGATAAAAAATGCCTAGTGACAAAACGAACGCGTATGGTCATTGAATACACACAATGTCGTGTCAAAACAAAGTCCAAACTTACCAATTTAAAGATTAATTCACGAATTGAAGGGTATAATGGTAAATAAGGGTCGAATCCACAGAGAATTAGGGAATTTTGAGAGATATCATTGAAATTCGATCAAATTAGATAACGAATTGAGATTAGAAATTAAGAAATTTATGATATTAAGAAAGATAACTCAATTTCAAATCCATGAAATAAAAAATCGAGTGATTTGTATTAGAATTCGCGGAGTAATCAAAGTTTGAAAATGAGAGAAAATTTGATGGCAAAATTTGATTAAAAACCGAAATTAAAACAAAACTAAACTTCATCTATGATTCAAAATGTAAATCTAAAGCTAAATGATGAAAGAATAAGATGAAAACACACAATCTAACCCAAAGTCGCGCTCGAAATGATTCAATTAATCGCTAGATGCATGGCGAGTCATTCCGCGATTTCGAAGACAAAAACTGGAATTTAAGATGTGATTTCTCCTTACTCCCTCGATCAATTTCTGATTTCAAGCACTCCTTAGACGCGAAAACGTGTCAAGAAGGCAAAGAAATCAAATGACTCTCAAATTGTGATGTCTAGGCAGTTCGATTTCAATAAAAAATCCAAGTGTAAGTTTCTGTCGTGAAGAACATTTGGTTTTATAGAGTATTTTGGGCGTAACCGTCGGATCAACAGTCTGATCGTGATGAACGGTTGAGATGACGCGTCGATTGACGAATCGACGCGATTAAGTCACGTCCATTTGATCACAAATGAAGGGTTGTGATGCGTCCATGTCGCGTGAAGAAGAGAAGCGTCGATTCAGTTTGTCCGTTGGATCTTCATCGGGCGGTCACGATCAATCGGAAGGTCCACCGATCACGATTAATCTCAGCCGTTATAACTCCCTTGATGGATGGCTGCAATTGATCTACATTTAATCGAATCTGTGCCTCTTAAGATGGTGCCACATACCCCTCGAGTAAGTGACATCCGACGGGTGTGATTAAATCACGCGATCAGACATCTTAAACATCGCCACGACACCTTAAATAAAAATAAAAGCACATAGTCCCACACGGAATAAATTAAACGATTCTATCAGGTTTATAATATCCATGGATTTAAGCGGTTAGCTTAAATCCGATTATGGATGCTTATAATATATATATATATATATATATATATATATATATATATATATAATCCACGCATAGGTGTCACGCATACAGATGCGTGTCAAGCACACGTCACGCACACACACACACACGCGTGTCCATGTGTCACACGTCCGTGCATCCGCGTGTCGTCATGTGGCAGCGCTCTGCCATGTCAGCGCGTGGTAATTTAAACCCTTTTTTAAATTCTTCTTTAATTAATTTAAAACCCACAATACAGTTAAATAAATTCAGAAAAATTCTAGAAAATTCCTAAAAATTCTAAAAATTATAACTTTTAATATATAACTCCAAATTAATTCAAATATCTTTTGTTGGATCAGAAATTGAGTAATCTATCATTATAAAAAGTCAAAATATTAAAATATTAAGAGAATAAATTTTAATTAAATAAATACATTCATGTATCTTATAAAATAAATTTATAAAAATACATGAATGTTAATAAGCATCATTTCTCTCATCATTTAATCATGAAAACATGCTTATAATCTCAAATATAATTAGGATTAAAATCACATTGTTCAATTATGTATAATAATCCATAAATTGATGTATTTTTAGATCATAACATGAAATGATGCAAAATGATAGAAATATACTTAAAATATGATAACATGCATACAATTGGAATAGTTAATGCCTTTATTTGCATTAATAATCATGTAAATTTATGTATAAAATTTATGTTATCACCTAGCTTAGTACCCAAGGAGTCACAAGACACACTAGTAAGGCTCTTAGTAAAGATGTTAGTGAGCTAGTATGATAAGGACACATGTGATCAAGAAACATGTGGCATTGAAATGACTAACACAAATAAAATCATAGTCAATATGAATGTGCTTGGTTCGCTCATGAAATCCAAGTTCTCTAGTAATGAAGATAGCCACTTGACTATCACAAACACATAGCCATGCGTGTCTAAGTTGTAATGCCCAAGTCTTGTAGAAAGGATTGTAGCGATACCATCTCATTAGTAGTAACAATCAGAGCTTGTGAGACTCAAATTCCTCACAAGATCAGGAAAATACCTTTTTTTTTCCAAGAATTTTTGGTGATCAAGTTAACATCACCATCTATGCAATAACCCATAGTCAAAGTCAAGTTTCCTTTGTCCCCGCTGTATATCGAATTAGAATAGGCCTCAATGCAAAGGTGAACATGGTGCTGACAAATGAACCCTTTTCTAGGTGAATGCTTGATTTATGTGAAGACCTGTAGAGCACTCTCCTAGTGTACCATGAGAGGTTCTTGCATTAACTAACTAAGAAAATTGACCACATAAAAAGTATTAAGGCGAGTGACCATTAACGAAGCGTTTTAGTGCGGTCGTCAAAACACACAAACGTCGGTCAAACAAAATTTATAAATCCGAACTCACAAAGATACAGATATTAAATCAAGTAAGGTGTAAGTATCGGGTCGATCCTTAGAGAACAAGGTTGACTTTAATTGCAGAGCTGACTTGGTCAAACTTAGGTTTAAAAGAAGTTATAAAGAGGTAAAAAAAAGATTTTATGAACAAGAATGATATAAATATACTAAATAAGAAATTTTAAGAATTAAGATCTCGGATTTGACAGAGAAAAGTCAAAAAGTCAAAGTCAAAGCATTGACTTTGACCAACAGTCGAAGTTCTATAAAATCAGAGAACCAAAAGATTTCAGAAGATTACAAAAATTATATATTTGGAAACTAGAGAAAAAATGAAATTTATTGATATAAAATTCGTGATTTTTAGAGAAGAAATGGATTTATTATGAATTATTGAAAATCAAAGATCAGAAAATCCCCGAAATGAACACCTCAAAGAAAATATTCAAATTGACTAGTCAAATGATATACAAATCTTGAAATTTATATATCAATGAAAAGCTAAGAACAAGAGGATTCTAAAGAGACCAAAATAATTGAATTCTGATTTGTATTTTGAATGTAGTTGACCCCAAAAGTCAACGTTCAAATTCGGATTGAAAATGAATAGTGCTCGATCAAATGTCAAATTGAAGAGCCAAATGAACTCGGAATTCAACGAATTTGTTACCCACGGAAAGCTGATGAAATAAGGAATCTAATGAAGCTAAAATAAAGTTATTTAGAATTATAATCAGAGAGATATCCTTTTTTTAAAATCAACAAAATTTTGGACTAAAATTGGGCAAAATTGAAGAACACTAAGAACTAATATGCAAAATTAATGATCTAAACCTAATTAAAACTCAAATTATCACCTGATAATTGATCAAATCTCACTACTGACCCGATTTCCGCAAGAATGGGGCTTCAATTCACGCATATTAAAGCGAATTTGCTCGATTTCTTCCTCCCGGACGTTCGGAATTCAAGGGGAAAATTCGATGAAATCCGATGATGATTCTTGATCAATCCCGCTCCAATTGCTTCACAATTGAGTCTAAATGCGGGGGAATCACGAAGAACTTATGATTTTGCTCCAAATTCTGTTAATTGCTTCACGAATCAATCAAAAGTTAAGAAAGCAAGAGGGGATACATCAGGTCGGGAGAGCGATTTGATGGCCACGATCGCACGGTGATCGTGGCCCTTCATTTGGAGGGATCGTGGCTGCAAATTTTGCGCTGAATAAGCCACGATCGCACGTCGATCGTGGTTCTTGGTCTTCCTCACTCCACCGTCCGGTGAAGATCCTGTGGTGGCTCACGATTGCGCGTCTGATGAGGATCTGACGCTCCAGAAGCCTTCACGCGTCATCAGGTGAGCCATCGATCTATAGTTTTGATTCGCTCGTCTGATGGAGATCGGGCGCTCCTATTGCAGCCCCGTGGCGATCGGTGAGCCCTTTGATCGCGGTCACTTAAGTTGGCTTTCACGCACGTGCTGTGATTTCGATCGCGTGGACTCGGGTCCACGCGATCGACGCCCCGCGATAGGATCCGACGCCCATGCGGCCGCCATGTCACCTGCACATTAGAACCATGTGGGAACATAGTCCCACACGGAGAAAGATAATATAAATGGCGACTATAAAAAGGTAGAGGGGCGGTACACATTTGCGTTACCGCCCCAATATACTTACTAGGGCCCACTAACCCGTGGGCCCTTCATCTGCTGACCCCCCTGCCACTTGGCGCCCCTCATGGGCATTCGCGTGGACCTTTGTGGCCTCCTGCCACGTGTCCGCGCCACCTGCGCCTCGCGTAGGCCACGCGCAGCCCTGCCACGTGGCCTCAGTGCCGCGTTGCATCCGTGCGCTGGTCCCGCGCGCCACGTCATCCGCGGGGTCTGTGGATAAAAAAAATCCCCCTTTTTCGTGATTTTAATAAGAAAACTTAATAAAAAAAATAATTTAAAATCAGATAAAAATCGAAAAAAGGGCATAAACTTCAGAAATTCATAACTTTAAATATACAACTCCTTTTTAATCCAAATTTTCTCCATTGTATCACAATTTTCTTCCTTTTTAGCATCATGCCATCTAAAATATAATTAAAAACAAGAAAATGAGAAGGATTGAGAATAATATCAAGTCTTTCATTAGAAATTCCTTCTTTAAATCATCAAATCATTGTTTCGTTGGAATTAATTCTTGAAATCATCTCATAAAGTCAAAGTACATCAGGGAAAATATGTAAGTCATATTATTTCAATCTTGCAAAAAGATTAATCATCAATCAAGCATATAATTATCCCTAATTTATGCATAAATATGAACTTTAGTAGAATGGCATTCCAATGGAGAAAATTCATAAAATTAAGATAACATGCATCATATTCACATAAAATAAGCATGAATATGAGTTAATTAGGATAAGAAATTAAGTTATAAATGCATGCTATCAACCATCATATGATCGTCCTTAATTGACGTCAATAGTGATTGGCATTCATCATCAATGGTACTTCCACTGAGATAGAGCAAGCTATGCCGATTTGTAAGCAAACTTAATCTCAAAAGAGTAACATTTTGTCTACAGGTCCCATGTCACAAAGTGCATCTAGCGAGTAGCTTTGATAGCCTCATTTCTACATTCAAGGGAATGTCATCCACATTAATTGAAAGTACAACAAACTCCCTAGATATGGTTTTGTGCATCATTGTGAAATTAGCTTTGCATAGGGTAAAGCCATAAAAAGTAATGTCCATTGAACTAAGATTGTGAAATTTTTGAGATCTTAAATAGCACAAAAAATAAGGAAAATATGGGTATCTTCCCCTAATCAATGTGCCAAGAACGTTGCTCCATAAAGACGTGCTCATGGAGATCACCATATAGAAGAAACATCGTAAACTTCCAATTGATGAAGAGACCAGTGTTGATTGCCTTATAGAGATAAAGAACTCAAATAGGTGCTTGTGGATGAATTGATAGAAAGTTTTATTGTAGTCAATGCCATGAGCTTGGATGAATCCTTTGGCTACTAATTGAGCCTTGTGAGTGAAGGATATTATGTGGCTTTTAAGCTAAATCATACTTCAATGAATCTTATTTATGTTCATTGAAATAAAAGGTATTTATTGTTAGTTTTGTGTGATGCTTGCAATGAAGTCCATGAGCATACATAATGATTTAGCGAATTATTAGGAGATCATAATATAACAATCTCTAGGTTATTAATAAATGTTCTAAATATTCTTATTTGTGATTGACGAAGCAAGATCGTGTAGTTGTTTAAAGCACATGTCTACACATCAAAATAATTTCCAAACTCACTAATTTGAGGATTAAATCATGAGTTTATTAACATAATGGTGAGTAAGGGTCGAATCCATGGAGAATTATGGAAAATTTTGAGCTATCTTCAAAATTTGATCAAAGTGGACAATGAATTGGGGGTGAGATATTAGGAAAATTAATATATTTAAAAAGAAAACTCCAAGATGAATCATTAGAATAAAAAAAATACTCAATTTGGATTAATATCCAGAAAGAAATCAAAGAGTGAAATAAGGAGACATAAATCGATTATGAAGAGAGAGAAAACTATGAAATTTCATAAAATTAACCTAATCTACGGGTTAAAATTAAAATTTAACAATATAGAATGAAAAATTAGGAAGAAAACACGTACTCTAACTTGAAATTGTGCTCAAAATAATCTAATTAGTTTCCAGATCAAGGCTTTTCATTTCATGTTTTAAATAACAAAAATTCAAAGTTCAAATTGCGAATTCATCCTATTCCTTGACAAAATCTTGATTTCAAACACAACCTAGATGCAGAAATGAGTCTAGAATGGGATTGAAATAAGAGATTCCACGATTATGCTGTCCAAAAGGTTTGTCCAATTGAAAATCTAAGAATGCAAACACTATTTGAAGAGAGGGGCTATAAATAGAGCTGAATTTGGGTGTGGCCGTTCGATCGTCTCTTTATCTTTGATTAACTATTGCGATTAAAAGAGAATAGGAGAGTTGGTGTCTTTAAGTCGTGGCCATCAGATCTTCATTAGAGCATTTATATTTTTCCGTGTAATCACATGTGTAGGAATTTTCGTGAAATGTTGACTTTTCAATCTTTAGCGGATGCCCACAATACAGTTACGCATCGTTTAAAGGTGTCCATCAGGTGCTTTTAATCTAAACTATTGTAACTCTCCTGATGGATGGCTGAGATTCGTCATCTTTTGTAAAACGAATCATTGTCGAATCAAAGTGCACCATGTACCCCCTACCAAGCAAGTAAAAATCAACGCTTCTTATTCAATCGTGTAATCCAATGCTTCTCTTTGTGACACGTCACTTGCATAGGAAAAATAAAAGCATAGTCCCACATTGAAGAAATTAAAGGAATTCTTTTATATGAATAGATTGGCTAATTCTATAGTTAGCTTATGCCCTTAAAGGGCACTTAATCACAATTGACACATGTCACACGTGTGCCATGTGTGCACCACATCGCGCAGGTATATGCCACCACATGATGGCACGCAAGCGTGCATGTCACATCATCAACCACATCAGCATGCACTAAAAAAACCATATTTTTAATTATAATATATTCAGAAAAATTCAAAAAAATTATAATAAATCCCTAACAATTAGAAAATTCATAACTTTCAAAATTTAACTCCTTTTTAATCTAATTTTTTTAATCAAAAATTAAATAATCTATCATTCTATGAATTTTGATTGAAGAAATAATAACAAAATAAATTTTAAATTACAAAATACACTCATTTTCTTTGAAAAATACAACTAAAAAAGTAAATGAGTTTGGATAAAAATACTTTCTCTTATTATTTTGGAGATAATCTAATTTAAAATTTCAATTTTGATTATGCACGATAATCCTTTGAAATAATGCATTTTGAGATTTAAATTTTAAATTGCATAGAATGATAAATATGCACTCAAATTATGATAACATAAATAATAAAGAAATGTTTCATGCCTTAATTTTTATTCATAATCATGCAATTAAAAATATAAGTCACATGTTATTAGTGATATATTTGAGAAGTACATTAAATTATCTAGAAAGAACAACACTTGTCTAATTCAAGTCATACAAGAAGTATGGTTGATCATGTGGCCATTGGTGTGGAGACACCAAAGATAGACAATGAGCTTTTTTTGGAGAAAGGCTTTATTGAATTGATCTATTTGAACCTAAATGGTATTATACCTAACTATCAATCATATTGATTCATGTCATAGTTGTGTATGTGGTCTTTTGACTTGAGACACCAAAGACATCTACTCGATAGATGACCATGCTTTGATTATGTCTTATGAATCTTGAGGCACAACATCTCAAAACATCATATATTTGAAAGGTCATGAAGTCTTTGAAGACGATTATGTGATAAAGATGCGATTGATTGACCATAGTATTTGAGGAGATAACTCAAGGAATGCGATGTAAAAAAAGTCTCCGCTAAAGTAGTCAAAATATCAGAGAAAGTGTTTTTCATGATTTCTTC
>CM044108.1:984942-1034586 GCA_024174645.1 Lemna minuta | reverse complement strand
ATAGTTTCTGATTTCAATCTCTTAACCTTCCTCCCTGTGGATTCAACCTCGACTTGCCACTGTTCTAATTTAAAAATCAGATTTGAAGAGTTGAGTATAGATTTTGTTTGATACGTAAAAGCGCGCATTCAACGACCGCATTTTTATGCTTATCAGGCCTCAGGTTTCTTGTGAAGAAGTTGGTTAATCTTCTGCTCAAAACTTTCTAATTCAAAAGGGTGGGCCCTATAGATCTATGGCAGTATCAAGCAAATCTCACCTCATTTTTCATTTTCTTGCATTATTTTGGTATCAAGACAAAGTTTTCAATGTCATTCCCTTCCATGCTAAGTAGTTTTAAAGTCATCACACTGCTTTTGACATCTTGCAACATTGTTTGGAGCCGCCCTGCATAATGTGGATTCGCACACCACCAACCACGTAGACCCCATGCTACCCCCATAGACTAAGTCAACTAGGAGCCACAAGCACCAACCAGCTTGACCCCAAGTCACACCCTTGGATGGTCTCCCTCTGCTTGCAGACGTGGTTGTGAAAACCCTCGTGCCTTATCAATGGAACTGAGGCTGACTGAAGATAAGGCAGTCAAACCTAGCCTATGGGTATGCGAGTCCTAGACCCTTGTGAGAAACGCACGGGAGAGAGAGAAGAAATAACGAAAATAGAGGGAATACTTGATTAGACGCATACATGCAGGTTATATAGAGAAGAAATAGAGAGAGGAGAGAGGAGAGAGGAGAGAGGAGAGAGGAGAGAGGAGAGAGGGCCTTCAGGCCCAATAGGCTTTAACACTCCCCCTCAAGCTGGAGCGTGGAGGTCAAACATGCCCAGCTTGGATCCGATGGTCTCATATGCAGGGCCTGGTAGGGCCTTAGTGAAGATGTCGGCCAACTGATGGGAGGAAGCGACGTGTGGGGTACAGATGGTACCGTTAACAATGTACTGTCGTATGAAATGGCAGTCGATCTCAATATGATTCGTCCTCATATGGAACGTCGCATTACTGGCGATGAAGGTAGCAGCCATATTATCGCAGTATATTGATAAGCTCAAAATGTGATAATAACTATTGAGAAATAATCTCGAAAGTTGTCATGTCGTGTGAGTCTTTAAGCTTACGCAACACATTTATAACCTCACGAGTTTAGGGCAAGTAAGGGTCGATCCACAGGGAGCGGGTGTTTAGCTAGTGAATTTAATGCTCTGAAGCAGAATTTTTAGGATTTTAAAAGGTGAGGAGGTTTTAAAACTGAGAAGATATATTAGAGGTGAAGGAAATGAATGAGAGGAATAAGTTCTTAAAAAGTTCTTGAGGATGAGGCAGTAAGATAGGAAAATACAGGAAATGGGAATGTGGAATAAGAAATGGACAATGAGAGATGGGGAATTCTGGGTTCTTCTTCTCCGAACAAGGATTAAGTAGAGAATTCAGAAATATTCCAGAGAGAGAATACGGGAACGCGTATTAAATATGCCAAGGAGAAGGAATATAATATTAAAAATGAAAAGAGGGAAAGACGGT
Source organism: Lemna minuta (assembly GCA_024174645.1). Classification (NCBI taxonomy): domain Eukaryota; kingdom Viridiplantae; phylum Streptophyta; class Magnoliopsida; order Alismatales; family Araceae; genus Lemna; species Lemna minuta. The sequence goes on along the minus strand of CM044108.1, from coordinate 1,033,064 downwards.
GGAAATGAAGCTTGACGAGGTGAAGCGGGGTGAAATCGGTTTTGATTCAAAACCGATTTCGAAAATGCACTGCTAGGGAGAAACGTACTCTGAAGTCAAGGCTCATGCGATGGAAACGTGCGAAGAAGAGTGGAGCACGATGATTTCCAAGGGGCGATTCAACAGGTGAGAGAGATAATTTTATTTTTTTGTATTTTTTGTAGTTCGTTTAGAACAAGAATTTCTCACAAACTATTTTCTTCGATCGTTCCATCAACCCAGCTGCAGAGCGGTCAAAGACGAGTCTCGTGAGCGAGGAGAAGAGCGATTCCGGGAGAAGAAAATTCTTTTTGTGTGTGTTTAATCGAATCAAGTCTCTGAAATAAGCTTTGAACAAAATCACGATTTCATAGTGTGAGCCACCTGATAAAAAGCAACCTCTGAAGAACTAATTTTTGTTTTATCAAGACCGGGATGCGGAAATATGCTTTTGAGCTGAGATCGCGGTTTCACCTGCGATCCAAATGAAGTTACGCAGATTCTACGATCAACGAAAAAAATTGAACAAGCCATTAACTATCTAGATCAAATGAAAAGAAAAAAAACTACAAAACGTGTTGAGTGATTTTCGTGAAGAGAGGAATATAGGATGTTTTAAAGGAAATAGAAATTAGTAGCTGCCGGTGGGCAGCAAAGAAAAAACGGCTTCTCCTAGCTCGAGGTTTCCTGAAATGCAATTTCCAGGACGAGTCTTGAAAGAGGCGGGTGGCGTCCGTAGCTCTGCAAGTTGGCTACCTGCCATTAGGGTAACCTGCAGAAAAGAAAAGAACAGAGGGGACGAGGAAGAGAATGAGAGAGAGCTTACCTTTCGTCACACCCGTCGAGGCCTAAGGATCTCTTCTCCCTCTTCCTCTCTAGCAACTCTAGACGCCCTTGTTCCTCCTGGCTCTTACTCGGGTAAGAGGGGCATAGATCCAGCTGCGCACCAGCGTCCAACTCGGGTTGGTCTGAATCAAATGACCCCCTCTTCTCCGTAAAACCCTAAGCCTTTTTAAATCGGGACGAGAGAAGACACATGGGCCGTTGGATCTCCCTGCTTCAGCAATCTGGATCTTCTTCTCTTGCCCCTTTTTGGGTCTTAATGGGCTCCTCTTGACATCTTCATGGGCTGCTCCAACATTGCTTGGACTGTCTCCCCTAGCTCCTTGGGTTCATGTCTCTACCTAAGCCTTCAAATTCTTTTAAAAATACATAAGTATGCATAGGTTTAAAGCAAGGTCTGAATTTCATAAAAATCACCATGTCATGCTAGATTGTAGATAAAACATGCGAATGAACATAAAGGATTGCATCGAAAATTCATTACAAAAGCATGTTTTATCACTAAAATTTGTGACTCATCATATATCTGCATAGGACCTTCGGGCGGGAAGCCAAGCTCGGTGAGAAGAGAGCGTAACCACAGCATTTCTGCCGTGGTATCCGCCATGGCTCGATACTCGGCTTCGGCACTAGAGCGGGACACGATAGATTGCTTCTGAGAGCGCCATGTGACCAGGTTACCCCCAACATAGGTGTCATAACCACCATGTGACTTCCGGTCCTCCTTGTCACCAACGAACCCAGAGTCAGAGTAGGCCTCAATGTGTAGATGACCCTGTCGCCGATAGAAGAGGCCCTTCCCCGGAGCTCTCTTAAGGTATGCTAGAAGCCGATAGACACCCTCCAGATGGATAGTGCGAGGAGCCTGCATAAACTGACTCAAGATACTAACCGCATAGGAGATGTCCGGGCGAGTCACGGTGAGGTAGATCAATTTCCCCACAAGTCGGCGGTAGATGCCTGCATCCTCAAGAAGTGCGGTAGTATTGTCCCACCAGTCCACATTCTCGCTCCATAGGGTGAGGAGGTCGGCTTGCACCCCAGCATCCCCGTCTCCTCCAGAGAGATCCAAGCACGTACTTCCGCTGACAAATGGACATCTGCCCTCGACGAGTAAGCAATCTCAAGTCCAAGAAAGTACCTGGGGGAGACAGATCGCGTGTGACGAAGTGCCGAGCCGATAAGCCTTGGTCGCACCCACCTCTCGTCGTCACTACCAGTGATGATGATGTCATCCACATACACAACCAGGGATAACACATCCATGCGGGGTGCGTTTCCGCATGATAGTCGGATCGATACGTAGAGACAAAGCCATACGCAAAAAGCGAAATCTGAGAACTTGTGGAACCACGCACGCGGGCTTTGCTTCAGCCCATAGATAGCCTTCTTGAGGAGACACACCTCATACGACTCCCCCTGAGCAACGTACCCAGGCGGTTGCTCCATGAATACCTGCTCATCGAGGTCGCCGTAAAGGAAGGCATTGGACACGTCCAGCTGATGAAGCGGCCAGGACTGATGGAGCTGAGGCGCGCCACAGGCGAGAATGTCTCATGATAGTCAAGACCATAGGCTTGAGAAAAGCCACGAGCCACGAGACGCGCCTTGTAGCAAGCGATGGAGCCATCAGGATTATACTTGAGGGAGTACACCCACTTGCAGGAGACAACATTGGCATCGAGGGGCCGAGGAACCAGCGTCCAGGTCTCCCGCTGGATGAAGGCCGCATACTCCACATCCATCGCCGCTTTCCACGCCGGTACCTGCAACGCCTCAATATACGACTTGGGAATTGACTCGGTTAGAACGGCAAGAGCAAGGGACTGATAGGAAGGAGAAAGGCGGGCAGGAGAGACATGATGAGCGATAGGGTATTGCGTGCACTGTCGAGTGCCCTTGCGAAGAGCAATTGGAAGGTCAACATCAGATACGGGAGGCGGTGGGGAAGGTGGGGGTGACAAGGGAGCCGGAACAGTAGATATCGGCGATGAGGGAGATTCCGGCTCAGAAGATGGGTCAGACAGGAGAGGTGCCGAGGGTGGTGACACCTCAGGCAAGGGAAGCGAGACAGTCATAGGAAGGTCAATGATAGTGGTAGCAGATACCGAAGAAAGGAGGGATGGGGAGGAGAGATCGTCGCCAGACGGAGTGGAGGTAAAGTACTGAACATCCTCATGGAAGGTCACATCTGCCGAAGTAACGTACTGTCGCCGATCTGGAAAGTACACACAGTAGCCCTTCTGAGTCCGAGAGTAGCTGACAAACACACCCTTTCGTGCACGAGGAGCCAGCTTGGAGAGGCCAGGGGTGTGATCCTGGACAAAGGCAGTGCAGCCGAACACGCGAGGTGGTAGAGAGAAAAGGTCAGCAGCAGGAGTCAATCGCTGAAGGGGAATAGCTCCTCCAAGTGCGGCAGATGGAAGGCGGTTCACCAAGTATGTTGAAGTCAGGACAGCCTCACACCAGAGATACTGAGGTACCCTCATAGCCACTAGCAGTGTGTGTACCATATCCAGGGAGGTGCTCGATGCTTCCGCCGGCCACCCCATTCTCGCTGCGAGGTATATGGACAGTAGTCCGATGAACTATGCCATGAGCCGACATGAGTTCCTCACCGCCTTCGAGTGAATTCAAGTGCATTGTCTGTACGGAGGATTTTGACCATCGTCCCGTACTCGGGGTAATAATCTCAAGGAGGAAGTGCTGAACGCGAGAAAGTACCTCCTTTCGACTCTTCGAGATATATGTCCAACTCGCCCGGGTGTAATCATCGACAAACACCATGTAGTACTTGCCTCCCCGTAGGGAGAGGTATGAGGGGCTGGACCCCATACATCGCAAAGGAACCAAGTCAAACGAGCGATGGGTAGGTGGACCAATGCGTGATGGGTACGACGATCTATGGTGTTTCCCTAGTTCACAAGACTCACAATGAAACTCGATAAGTGTAACCAAGGAAGAGTTTCTTTTTAAGCTTTGACAAAACTAGGGTGTCCCAAGCGTACAAAGGCCACAAAAGAGAGTCATGAAGGGAACTAGAAGAAGCAGAGAGTGCAAAAAGGGCTTGAAGGCCCGTAGATGGAGAGTCAGCCACTAGCTCGTAGATGCCTCGTCCGTGCTTCACGGCCTCACCCAATCCTCCGGCCCGTGTCGAGATCCCGGAAGACGCAGCTGATGAGGAAAAGAAAAACACACCACAAAGTGAAGGGCTTTGGTGATCGCACCGATGGACAGCAGATTGGTAGGGAATCCAGGAATATACAGACATGCCGGAGAGGAAGGGAAGAGGTGGCACGAGATCTGCCGCAGCCAAGAACAGACATGAACGACCGTCGCAATGCGGACATCGTGAATGGAGGTTTCAGGCCGATAAGAAGTGAGGACAGAGGGAAAACCAGTCATATGGGATGATGCCCCCGAGTCAATAACCCAAGAAGTCATATGAGGGGTTGAGATAGATGGCGTACCTAGAGAAGATCCCCGTCCTCCAAAGATATGATACCAAGCCGCTCGTCGCTGCCGCAAGACTCGGCTGATGGTGCCAAAGCTGGGACAAAGTGAGGAGGCCCGTGATGCCTCGAATATAGACCAGCTCCGAGGGAGATAGTGCAAGGCCGACTCGTTCCCGCAGCCGAGGAGCAATGGTCGAGGATGATCCCTCCGTCGGGGACGTAGTCGAGGATGCCCTGCCTCCAGAGGCAGCCAGGGCCCAAGCAGGCTTCCCGAACTCCTTCCAGCACTTCTCTGACGGGTGAGTCGACTTCCCGCAGTACTTGCAGGGTGGATAGGAGGTCCGGGTCTTCCCTGATGATGTGCTCTTCCCAGACACCCGGGAAGCCCCGCCTGATGCGATCAGTGCCGAAGTCTCGACGGGCTGCGAGGTCTGGGAGGTGGGCACACGAAGTGCGGCTGCAAAGATCTCCTCGGAGTAATACCTCGGGAGCCCCCTAAGCACCTGCGTCCCTCGGATCATGTCGGCCAACTCAGGACGTAATCCACTAAGAAACGCTCCTGCTCGGAGCTCATCGCGGTACCGTCTGAGTATATCAAGATCCAAGACTAGTGGCTGATAGAGCTCGAGGTTAGTGAAAATGGCATCGATCGATCCATAGTAGCTCTGGAGAGTCCTGGTGCCATGGCGACATGCAAATAGCTCCTCATATAGGCGAACTGTCCGACTTACGTTGCTCTTGTTGGCGTACATCGTCTCCAACTTGAGCCACGTGGCACTGCGGGACGAGTCATGCTAAGCGGCTCCATGATCTGTGTCGCTACACTGGAGATAAGCCAGGAACATACCGCGGACTCGAGTCGGCTCCACTCCAAGTACTCCGGGTCTGATTCCTTCGGCGAGGGATCACTTAGATGATGTCGAAGGCCATGGGCGTTGAGAAACTCCACGAAAGCGCCCCTCCAGGGCCCATAATTGGACCCGTCAAACACATATGCCGGCTTAGCCAGGGCACTCACAATAGAGTGCTTCCCTGATTGCCGGGACAACCCCATCGGCTGAGGGGGCTGAGTGACCTCAGAAGATGACGACACGGGGGTAGGCTCGGCCATATAGAGATCAGATGCTGTGAAGATGAACCGGCGGCCACGAAATATGAGTCGACGCGGCAAGGCAGCGGGGCGCGGCGACAGCAGGACAGTTGGGTGATGGCAGCAGGGCGGTGGCTGGGCAAGGCAACAGCAGGGCAACCGCTGGGCAAGACGACGACTGCCGAGCAATGGCAGCAGGGTGATAGCAGCCAGGCGATGGCAGGAGGGCGCCGGCTGGGCAAGGCAACAGACAGGTGGCGACCAGCGTGGCGATGGCGCTGGCAGTGGCAGAGGCAGCAATGCCGGCAAGGGCCTGGCAAGGCAAAGGGCGGCAGCAAGGCGACAGCAGTGGCTGCTGATAGGGCAGCAGCGCAGAGGAGAGAGAGGACACGAGGCGCTAGCGGTAGGGCTGATGCAGCCACGACATCAGGCGCTAGCACGACGCGACAGCCAGAGCGCCAGAGGACTCGCGGCGGCGGCCGGGCAGTAGCGACGGGCGGCGACGCGCAAGCAACAACAGGCGCGCCGGTAGGACGCAGCCGCTGGAGGGGGTGCGACGTCAGGCGCGACGGCAAAGCGAGACGCAACTGCCGTCGCGGTGGCCAGGCAGGCAGGCATGATGTGCGCGATGGCCAGGCAAGGTGACGGAAAGGCAGGGCGACGGCAGGATGGCGGCGGCGTCGCAAAAAAGGAGGCGGCGGCGCTTGAGGGCGGCGGCGTCGCAGGGCAAACCCTATAATATTTCTTCTATCGCTCTGATACCATGTGAGAAACGCACGGGAGAGAGAGAAGAAATAACGAAAATAGAGGGAATACTTGATTAGACGCATACATGCAGGTTATATAGAGAAGAAATAGAGAGAGGAGAGAGGAGAGAGGAGAGAGGAGAGAGGAGAGAGGGCCTTCAGGCCCAATAGGCTTTAACAACCCTAAGTACGATATCTAGCCTAATCCTAAGTCCATGCAGGCGTGTCGGTTAGCGAACTCCACTCCAAGTAACCCGGGGAAACTCGCGATGATGGGTGACGGTGTGTTTTAGGTGTCGTTAAATCACAAAAACGTCGGTCAAACAAAATTTATAAAACTGAACTCACAAAGATAAGATATAAAATCAAGTAATGTGTAAGGACCGAGTCGATCCACAGAGAGCATGGTTGACTTTCATTGGAGAGTTGACTTGGTCAAACTTAGGTTTAGAAGGGGTTTTAAATAAGTAAAAATAAGAAGTAATGAGTCGAAATAAAATAAATAAGCTAAAAAAGAAGTTTTAAGAATTTAATTCTTGGGTTTGACAATGAAAAGTCAAAAGTCAAAGTCAAAGCATTGACTTTGACCAATAATAGGTGTTCTGTAAAATCAGAGAATCAGAAAGTGTCAGCATATTACGAAAATTATATATTCAAAAACTAGAGAAAAAATAGAATTTATTAGTGTATAATTCGTGATTTTTTGATAAGAATTGGATTTACTATGAATTATTAAAAATCAAATATTAGAAAATCCCCGAAATGAATAGCTCAGAGGAAATCATCAAATTGTCCGGTCAAATGAAATCCAAATCTTACAATTTATATGTCAATAGAAAGCTAAGAACCAGAGGAATCTAAAGAGACCAAAATGATCAAATTCTAATTTGTAAATTGGAAGTAATTGACCCCAAAAGTTAACATTTGACTTTTGATGACAGATGAACAGTCCTCGGTCAAACGTGAAATTGAAGGGTCAAATGAACTCAAAATTCGATGAATTTGCTATCCACGAAATCTGATAAAAATAGGAATCCAAAGAAACCAAAATCAAGTGATTTGGAATTATAATCAAAGAGATATCTTATTTTCAAAATCAACAATTTTTTCGACTCAAATTTGGGGAAAATGAAGAACACTTTGAACTAATTTGCAAAATTAAACTTCTAAATCTAATAAAAACTCAAATTACCTCTTGATAATCGATCGAATCTTATGAATAACCCGATTTCCGCAAGAATGGGGCCTCAAATTCATGAGGATTGAAGCGAATTTGCTCAGATTCTTCCTCGTGGACGTTTGGAATTCAAGGGGAAAATTCAATGAAATCAAGTGACGAAATCGTGATTATCATGCTTCAATGGATGCGTCTCTACACTCTTGGAAGCAGAGGATCACAAGAACTTAAAAGCTTCCTCGAAATTCGCTTAATTTCTTCACGAATCGATCAAAAGTTCAGAAAATAAGAAGGGAAATACGTGCTTTTAAATGGAATTTTTTGCCCGATTTTGAGGCCACGATCGGTCGTGGGGGCGGATTGATCACTTGGTGCTGATCGTGGCCTCAATTCCACGGTAAATCAGCCCCAATCGCAGGTTGATCGGGCCACGATCGAATCGCAATCGTGAACCACGATCGTGACACAAAGTTGATCGCTGCCGTCTGATCTGATCAGGTAAGGTGGGCGGTCCGATCGCGCGATCAGGCTTGGCCACGGTCTTCGTCCATTCGATGTGGATCCAGCACTCCGGAAGCTTCCACGCGTCTCCACGGTGAGCCAAAATGACGTCGATTCATGACTGTCTGATCGTGCAAGATCGTGGGAATCGTGTCCCACGATTTCCTCGATCCACTTGCGTCGACCGTCTGATGGAGATCCAGCGCTCCAAGAAGTTCCACGCGGTGCTCCCCGATCCCGGAATCGCGAAGGATCGCGACCGTCTGATGAAGCCACGCCTACTGAAGCATGATGGAATCGCGATGACGATTGGACGCTCCTGGCAGCTCCACGTGTCACCAGGTAAGCCCTCGATCTAATCCACTTAGTCTCCTTTTTCAGCACGTGCTTTGATGGATGATCGCGTGGACTAGGGTCCACGCGATCGAGGGTTCTTGCTTGCATCCGACGCGTGCGATACGGCCACGTCACTTGCAAAAGAGAGATTCCGTGGGAACATAGTCCCACACGGAATAAAAAAGTGGAAATGGCGCGGTTAAATAGGGGGGCGCGGTAACGCATTTGCGTTACCGCCCCCAACTTCTTACCATGGCCCACTAACCCGTGGGCCCTTCACCTGCCGACCCTTACTTGCCACGTGGCGCCCCACACGGGCGTCCGCGTGGACCTGTGGACACGTGTGGTCTCCTGCCACGTGTCCGCGTCCTGCGCGCCACCTGCGCCTCGCGTGGGCCACCCGCGGCCCTGCTACGTGACCTTAGCGCCACGTCGCATCCGCGCGGTGGTCCCACGCGCCACATGTCAGCTCGCCGCCTGGCCCGCTCACCACGTCAGCACCTATAGGTAAGTACCCCCTTTTTGTGATTTTTTAATAGAAAAATTCATTTAAAAATCAATTAAAAATCGGAAAAAGGCATAAACTTCTGAAATTCATAACTTTAAATATACAACTCCTTTATAATCCAAATTTTCTCCATTGGATCACAAATTTCTTCCTTTTTAACATAATGTCATTTAAAATATATTTTCAAAGAAGAAATCAAGATGAATTAGAATTTACTTAACTCATTTCTTAATAAATATTCCAAATGATAAATTCAACTTGAAATTATCCTTCAAAACATGCACTAAAGTAAAAATAATTAAATAAAAGATATTAACTTCTATTAATTTAAACTTAACAAAAGATTAATCTTCTATTAAGCATGAAATCATCCCTAATTTATGCATAAATATCGACTTTAGTGAAATGATATACCAATGGAGAAAATTCCTAAAACGTATGATAACATGCATCATATTCACATAAAATAAGCATGAATATGAGTTAATTAGGATAAGAATTCAAGTTATAAATGCATGTTATCAATGGGTAGGGTGAGATCCTCTCAAGCCATGTCCCGAGGCATGGAGGGGCTCACCGTGGAGTAGCAGATGCTGTCGCTCACGCTCAGTGTTGGACCTAACGTACGCGTGAGAGCAATCGAGCCGATATCTGCTCTACCCTACCTACGTCGACCGAAGGCGGTGGAGATGAGTAAAGGAAACACTTCAAATAGTAATGAAACTTTAAAATCAGGGGTTGAAGCTAACCTGCGGGGCGGGGTGCTCGGTGGGTCATGGCGTAATGGAGTGTCATTGGTACGCGGTGGAGGCCGGCCGGAACACGGTTGTCAAGCGGAGGGACACGCAAACCGTAGTCAAGTGTGCGACGGGCCGAAGGCAGCAGAATTGCACGGGGAAGGAGTGCGAGCACGGGCAGCAAGTGCGGGTGATGGCAGCAGGGGCTGGAGTGGTGAGCAGGCACGGGCGTCGGCAGCGGGTGCGGTTGTGAGCACGCGTAGCAGGGGTAAGCACGGTCGGGCCCGATGGGGGCTCACGGGGCGCGCCAGGCCGTTGGAGGGCTGAACCTCGCAAGGAGGGGCTTTGGTTGGCCTGACGCAGACCTTTGGTTGCAGTTGGGAAAGGGAAGACTGCAATCGGGGGGTGGGTCGGCTGGGGCGATTCAAGTGGCCTGTTCCGGCAGCGTGCTAGGAAGCCGGGTGGGCGCGTTGTCCTCCTGTCAGCAGGTGGACGCGGGGTGACTAGGCGGGTCAGCCAATTGGTGCGACTAGGGGGGAGGCCAAGCGGCAACACACAGGCGTGTCACAGTAGGGGCGGATTCGCAGGACGCCCCAAGGTTTGGAGTGGACTGTGGTGTGGAGATGGCCAGAGAGCGGGAGGAATTTTGGTAGGACATCAAGTGGAGAAAGGAGGAAGGATGGAGCCAAATCGGCAGGTCCTCGGAAAGAGGATGGCAAGGAGATGGTGAGGCAATAGCAGACGATAGGGAGTAGACAGCTGGGCAAAGGGAGGTTGATGGCGAATTTGGGGGCAATAGAGGAAAGACGGAATTCGGGTGGGGACGTCAGTACGACGGGATGAATTTGGCTAGACGAGGGGATAGAGGATGCTTAGGCAGTGGGGCGAATTTCAGCCGGGCGATGACCTGAATTCAGGAATTGGGTGACAGCGGGGTCCGACTGAGTGTCGTGATGAATCTTGGCAAGACGAGGCGAAGAAGAGGAGATGTGACGACGAATTGAGTTTAGAAGTTAGGCATTTATAATATTAAGAATGATAACTAAATTGAAAATCCACAGAATCAAAAATCGAGTGATTTGGATGAGAATTCGCGGAGTAATCGAAGTTTGAAAATGGGATAGAAATTAGATCGCGAAAATAATTTAAAACCGAAATTAAACAGAAATTAAACTTAATCTACGATTTAAAATGTAAATCGAATGCTAAATGATGAAAGATTAAGATGAAAACATGCAATCTAACCCAAAATAGCCTTGGAAATGATCCATTTAATCGGCGAATGCATGGCTTTTCATTCCGCATTTTCGAAGACGAAGATGGCGCTCAAGATGTGATTTTTTCTTATCCTCTCAATCAATTTTCGATTTCAAATGCTCCTCGGACGTGGAAACGAGTCAAGAAGAGAAATAAATTGATTGACGCTTGAATTATGGGACTAAACAATTCGATTTTACTCGAAAATCCAAGGGTGTCTTTTCTGTTTGAAGAACAGTTCTATTTATAGAACAAAAGAGGCGTAACTGTCGGATGGGGGGGTTCATCGCAATCAACGGTCAGGATGAAGTGTCATTTGATCGAAACGGTGCGATTAAGTTGCGTCCGTTTGATTGTTGATGAAGGGTTGAGATGCGTCCACGTTGCTTGAAGAAGATGCGCGTCGTTTCGATCCATTCGTTGGATCTTCATCCAACGATCGCGATTTAATCGGAGGTCCATCATTCGCTTCAAATCTCAACCGTTATAACTTCAGAGATGGACGGTCCCGATTACTTCACTTTAAAATAGATAAAGGCACGTGCGCTGATGCTGATCAAGTGGACTTTGCGTCCACGCGATCTATGCGCAATAATCCACGCGCTTTGATCCGATGATTCACACTTCGCCAAGTGTCCTGCAAACTTAAAATAAGAGTGGACATAGTCCCACACGGAGAAAATTAAAGGGACTCATCGGGTATATAAGGTGTGACAGAAATGAGGGTTAGCGAGTTTCAATAAACGGAATGCTTATACTTACTATAACCATATATAATATATAAATATATATCACGCATACACGTGTCACCTCCGCGCCACGGAGACGCCCGCGTGGGTCCGCGTGGCTTTTCATCTTCATCACATCTGTCGACATATTATGAGTCTGATTGATCTCATACACTTGACTAAGCTCGTCGACATGTCTATAAGGATCCTCGGAAGGTTTACCATGGAAGATAGGTAACATAATCATCATATGCGAATCTATCCTAAAATTCACATTTATAGCAAGATGTGCATGAATACGAGTAACGGGTCTTTGAAGGACAGGCCTAGCATAGTCACTTAGGCATCTCCTAACATTTCCCTCATCGTTCTGGGCTATATCTAAGGTCGATGATGACGCAGAAGATGAAAGTGATTGCGAGGAACGTTCAAAAAGATCTAAGTGTAAAGGGTTATTCCTCGCTCTCCAATCAGACTCTCGTCTCATAAATATGCACTAATATATTAATATAATAAGAGATACTATAAAATTATTCAACAATGACAAATTTATCGTACCTGATTATCGGTATTTGTGAGAGTTACGCTGATGGAGAATTATTTTAAAAAACATGAACACAAGGGTTCTAAGTGAACCTATCCTCCTCCTCCTCCTTATCCATCAACTTGAAAAATTATCCATTTATTAAATGGATGAAGAAGACCTCTCTAAATAAATAAAGAGAGAGTAGATCTTAAGGGAATTAATTTCCCTCCTCCCTATTTTATACTAATCTAAAGATTGACTTGGTCAAACATTTAATCCTTATCTTTAGAAACCTAGAATTCCTTGAGTGGACCAAGTCAACCACCCTTTTACCTTTGATATAGGTTCCTAATTTTCCAAACCATATCCACCATATCATAGGTACCTTATAAATTATGAATAAAGATCTCAAAAGAAAAGAAAATAGGAACACCTTTGTTATTCCATTTCCTACTTTCTTTGAATACCACCTTTAGTTAGCATGCTAGAAGAGATCTAATGGAAGAATTTACCTTCTTAATTTACCTCAAGACAAAGCCTTGCATGAGTACAACCATGACATTATCAAGTATGAAGAATCTCTCATACGGCAAACAAGACACTATTTCAAGCATTGATTACGGTCTTGAAAATATTCGGGGAAATTCTTCTTCCTCTTCTTCATCTGGTTTTACTACTTTTGATGATCTGGAACACTTGCAGAATTATATCTTGGCAGAGATGGTTTCCATCGTTAAGAAGTCTGTTGAAAATCAGAAGTCGCCTATATCTTCTCTCATCACAATGGTGAAAAGAAAATGAAGAAGTGAGATAGAAAAGAAGAGGATGAAAGACAGAGAATCAGAGAAGCCCTCTATCCTCGACGAGAACAGGAAGCGTCTCGTTCACAAGTCAGCGCTCCATGAGCTTACTCTCCTCTTTTGCGACGCTGAAAGCGTCATCTATTGCTCCTACCTACACGCCAAGCATCTACATCGACGATCGTCACCAGCACGGAAGGAACGAAGGTCGAGAACCTCAATCCCGATGGCTGTAAAGAGGGCGTTCAGGAGATAGCCGAGATTATTCTTGAAGAGACTGCCCCGGACGAATTCCGGTTACACGAGCTATCAAGTTTCAACGGATAGCCGCGCGTCTTCCTTTCTGCACAGATGCTAAAGTGACGACGAATAGCAAATAGTCACCACGAGCGACACGAGCTCGAGTCACGCCTACGAAAGAGCTCCCACTTCGTCAGCGCGGACGACAATCTCTCCAAAATGCGCTGACTCACAGGAAGTTACCGCGGGCGTTGACCGGCGAAGAAAGAAAATGATAGAACAGACGATTAAAGAATGTTCTGACAAGACTCCTCGGCGATATTCTCTGCAACAAAAACTCTAAAATCAGAAAGAATCCGACGCCATCTGATGGAAGCCCGAACATTCCACCATTTCCATAACCGACAACTTCCTAACTGGCGATTTCCTCATCAAGACCTCGGTGGACGGTGTAACTTTTCATACACGGAAATTTGAAGCGACGCGTCATCTCATTACGCTCCTCCTCTCCGTCTTCTATAAAGGAAAGATTGTAAGAGAAGAAACAGATGTTGTTTTTATGAAAAATTTGTTACCTTTTGGTTCGTGTTTACCTTTGTGTTTCATCGTCTTCCCTGTGTCTCCATCGTCCCTCTCGCATCTTCTTCTCTCCGATTCTACCTCCCTCTCCATTTCTCCCTCCTCTCTGTCGTCTTCAACCATCTCACGTCAGCGCAAATGACGGATAACCTGGATCGAACGGAAAATCCAAAGCAGTAACTTTCCGACTCATGCAGGTAACATCCTATTTCCTTACCGTGTTGATAGTTCGATCTGAAATCTTAAGTCCAGCACGAGATCACGCTCTTATCATCCTCCTTCCCCTCTTCTCTTTTCTTCTCTTCTCTATATTATAATATATAACATATCGCTCCTGTCTCCTCTCTCCCTATTTCTATATTACTATATATATAATCTCTTCTCGTTCATACTTCCTATCACTGTTTCGATAATATTCTCTATTCCATATTCCCTCTCTTCTTACTTATAACATCTCTTTTATATCTTCTATCCTATATCTCTTCTCATAAATTATTTCAAAGACTAATCCTTAATTATCCTATTCTTAAATATTTCTCACTCACTTAAATATATTCTTCTCTTCTCTTATTATTCATCTTATCGTCTCTACTAATATCATCATATATCTTTAAATTCCTGAATTAAATCACAGTATATTCTCACATGATTTATAATCCACTCTCATATTGATATCATTTCATAGATCCCATATTGTAGGATTTAGATTCATCTTCTAAATTATCCTACATCATACGCTCTCCCAATTCGAGTATGACGTGATGATCGTCCGTCATCCGTAGAGAGGAACTAATCACTTAATCTTGTCAAAATTGAGTATCTAAACGATGTATTTCTGCTTTGAATAACTCAGTATATGATTAATTTGAATTAATATCAAAAAAGAAATAGAAAAATCAGAGTTGACTGAGTCAAAATCAATTATTTTTCTCAAAAATACGCCTTAAATCCCCGGCAACGGCGCCATTTGACGGAATGATAACATGCTAAATTAACATGATAAAACATGATTATTGATGCATATTAAGGCATAAATGATTTCATTTCCATGCATGTTATCATATATATGTGTATTTTTCTATCATTACATGAAAAAGTCATTATAATCTCAAAAATACATTAAATTAGGGTTAAACATGATGATTTAAAGATAAATAATTTAATAACCCATCTTTACTTGAGATTATAGATGTTTTTAAAGTTAAAATAATGTGAGAAATCATTTTTATAGACATTTATTTACATTTTCTTAAGTTAAAAACTTTAAAGAATGAATGTATTTTTGAAATGGAAATTAAAACTCTCATTATTTATTAATTTTGAATTTTTAGAATGATAGGTAATTAAATTTCAGATCAAATGAAAGAAATTTGGATTAATTTGGAGTTATATTGTGAAAGATATGAATATTCTAATTTTAGGGATTTTTTCTGGATTTTTATGAATTTATTTTGTGATTTTAAATGTTAAAAATAATTTTGAACAAGCAAAAAAGGGGTATATTTTTGTGCGGGACCCACGTGGATGCGATGTGCACGCAAGGCCACGTGGCAGAGCCACGCGGGCCCACGCGAGCGCTTGCATGGCGCGGAGGTCACACGTGGCATGAAAATTTGTATTTACTCGTAATATTAGGGTTATAGTACATATAAGAATCCGATATTTCGGATTTTATGCTAACCCTCTTAAACACTACACCTTATATACCCGCCTATTTTCATTTATTTTTCCCGTGTGGGACTAAGTTCCACACGGTATTTTAAGTGCAGGTGACGTGGCTAAAGGCGAGGCGTTGGATCAAGTGGAGCATGGATCATCGCGCGTGGATCGAGTGGACTCGCAGTCCACCGGATCCATCAAAGGCACGTGGCGTAAATGGGGAGTTATAACCGCTGTGATTTAATCGCGCGGGACGCATTCTGATCGTCAGATCGTGATCCAACGACGGCGATCAAATGCGTTTTATAACGCTTATCCACGCGGCTTCATCCGGACGCTCCATCAAGATTGGACGGCTACAATATAATTGAAACGGTCCACGATGGACCGTTTCATCGTAACCGTTGATTAAAATAATCAGACGGTTACGCCCAAAACTTGTATATATAGAGATGTTCTTCCGATTTCTTAAGCATTTGAGATCAAATCAATCCAATTGATCTGTTTAGACTCCAATACTCTTGAATCTCTCGATCCCATCTTTTTCTGCACTCATTTCCAAACCTTCGAAGGGTTTGAGATCGAGATTTGGCCGAGTAGAGAGAGAGAAATCGACGCTTGAACTCCATGACAAAGCATTTTCATGCGGTCGTTGAATACACACGATGTCGTGTCAAAACAAAGTCTAAACTAACCAATTTAAAGATTAATTCACGAATTTAAGGGTATAATGGTAAATAAGGGTCGAATCCATGGAGAATTAGGGAAACTTGAGAGAGATCTTTGATATTCGATCAAATCGGATGATGAATTGAGTTTAGAAATATGACATTTTATAATATTAAGAAAGATAACTCAATTGTGAATCCACAGAATCAAAAATCGAGTGATTTGGATGAGAATTCGTGGAGTAATAAAATTTTGAAAATGGGTTAGAAAGTCGATCGCGAAACTGATTTAAAACTGAAATTAAACTGAAATTAAACTTAATCTACGATTCAAAATATAAATCTAATGCCAAATGATGAAATATTAAGATAAAAACACGCAATCTAACCCAAAGTAGCCTTGGAAATGATCCAATTAATCGCCAGATGCATGGCTTTTCATTCCATGTTTTCGAAGACGAAGATGGCGTTCGAGATGTGATTTCTCCTTATCCTCTCGATCAATTTTCGATTTCCAATGCTCCTCGGACGCGGAAACGAGTCAAGAAGAGAAATAAATCGATGGACGCTTGAATTGTGGCGCTAAACAGTTCGATTTTACTCGAAAATCCAAGGGTGTATTTTCCAAGAATAGTTCTATTTATAGAACAAAAGAGGCGTAACCATCTAATGGGGTGGTTCATCGCGATCAAAGGTCAAGATGAAGTGTCATTTGATTGAAACGGTGCGTTTAAGTTGCGTCCGTTCGATTGTTGATGAAGGCTTGAGATGCGTCCACGTCGCTTGAAGAAGAGGCGCGTCGTTTCGATCCATCCGTTGGATCTTCATCCAATGATTGCGATTTAATTGGAGGTCCATTGGTCGCTTCAAATCTCAACCGTTATAACTCCAGAGATGGACGGTCGTGAACACTTCACTTAAAAATAGATTAAGGCACGTGCGCTGATGGTGATCAAGTGGACTCTGCGTCCACGCGATCTATGCGCGATAATCCACGCGCTTTGATCCGATGATTCACACTTCGCCACGTGTCCTGCAAACTTAAAAAAAGAGTGGACATTGTCCCACACAGAGAAAGTTAAAGGGACTCGTCGGGTATATAAGGTGTGATGGAAATGAGGGTTCGCGAGTTTCGATAAACGGAATGCTTATACTTACTATAACCATATATAATATATAAATATATATCACGCATACACGTGTCATCTCCGCGCCACGCAGACGCCCGCGTGGGTCCGCGTGGCTTTGCCACGTGACCTTGCGTGCCACGTCGCATCCACGCGGGTCCCGCGCAATAATTAAACCCCTTTTTTCCCTTTTTTAATTGTTTTTAATACTTTTGAAATGGAAAATACACTTAAATAAATTCAGAAAAATTTCTTGAAAATTCCTAAAAATTGTAAAAATCATAACTTTCAAAATACAAGTGCAAATTAGTTCAAATTTGTTTTTTACCAGAAATTGAATAATCTATCATTATAAAAAGTGAAAATATTAAAATAGTAAGAGAATGAATTTTAATTAAATAAATACATTCATGTATTTTTAAATAACTTATTAAAAAAATACATGCATGTTTATAAGCATCATTTCTCTTATTATTTAATCATGAAAACATACTTATGATCTCAAAAATAATTACTATTAGAATCACATTTGTTTAATTATGTATAATAATCCATAAATTGATGTATTTTTAGATCATAACATAAAATTATACAAAATGATAGAAATATACTTAAAATATGATAACATGCATACAATTGGAATAATTAATGCCTTTATTTGCATTAATAATCATGTAAATTCATGTATAAATAGCATGTTATCACTTGGGGACAGTGGCGTCGAGAAGGGGATCGGCAGCAAGCCTCGGCGGCGGCGACGGCGGTTGGACTCCTTCCCCGGCGGCAAGCCTCGGCGGCGGCGATCGGCAGCAAGCCTTCTGTGAGCAGCCACTCGAGATGGAGGAAACTCCTTTCTTTTCTCAAATGACGGCTAGGGTTTGTGGGGGGGGATCCCTTCCCCTCTTATAGAGCTGATAACATGCATTTATAACTTGAATTCTTATCTTAATTAACTCATATTCATGCTTGTTTTATTTGAATATGATGCATGTTATCATACTTTTTAAGAATTTTCTCCATTGGCATGTCATTTCACTAAAGTTGATATTTATGCATAAATTAAGGATAATTTCATGTTTAATAGATGATTAATCTTTTGTTTAAATTAATAGAAGTTAATCTCTGTAATTGAATGAGTTTTGACTTTAGTAAATGTCTGGAAGGATGATTTTACGATGAATTTATGATTTAAAATATTTAATGAGAAATGATTTAAGTAAATTATAAGGCATCTTGATTTTTCTTTCTAAATATATTTTAAATGACATGATATTAAAAAGAAGAGAATTTGTGATCCAATGGAGAAAATTTGGATTAAAAAGGAGTTGTATATTTTAAATTATGAATTTCTGAAGTTTTATGCCCTTTTTCCTCAATTTAATTTGATTTTATATTTGATTTTTAGAGGTATTTTCTATTAAAAATCGGAAAAAAAGGGGTTATTACCTACAGGCTTATGTGGCAAGCGGGCCCAGGCGGCGGCTGACGTGGCGAGCGGTTGACGTGGCGCGCGGGACCGCCTCGGGGTGCGACGCGGCACTAAGGCCACGTGGTAGAGCCCGGGTGGCCCGCACGGGACGCAGGAGGCGCATTGTGGCGCGGCCACGTGACAGGAGGCCACGCGATCACGCGGTCCACGTGGGCGCCCGTGTGGGGCACCACGTGGCAGGCTGGTAAGCGGAGGGCCCACGGGAATAGTGGGCCCTGGTTAGTAATTTGGGGCGGTAACGCATAAGCGTAAAACCGCCCCCTAATTTATAGGCACATATCTTCTTTTTTTCTTCCGTGTGGGACTATGTTCCCACACGGTCTTACTTGTGCAGGACGCGTGGCACCTTACCAGACGTCGGATGCGATCAGGACGGCTACGATCGCGTGGACCCGAGTCGACGAGATCATCAAATCCATCAGGTGCGCAAAAGGGAGACTTAAGTGACGACGATCGGACGACTTACCTCGCGCCACGTGGCAACCCGAGAAGCTCTCGATCGTCATCAAATCAAAGGGGCTTGAGATGATCGCGATCACCCAATATGCATCGGACGGCCGCAATTGTTCGCAATCACGATCGGTGGATCTTCATCAAACGGACACTATGGGAGCACCGTGTGGATCACTATGGGAGCACGTATGATAACATGCAATTTCATGCATTAATATCATGCATTTTATGCATTTATTCTTTGAAATATAATCATAAATGCATGTTATCATGATTTAAAATGATTAAATTGATAATTTCTATGTTTTACAGGATATTCTTGATTTTTCATAATTTAGTAGCATTTTATGAGCATTTAATGATTTTGATTTATCAAGAATATAATTTTCTTTAATTATAAAATAAAATTTATCTTTCTTTCTCTCTCTCTTTCTCTTCTTCCTCTTCTTTCTCTTCTTCCTCTTCTTTCTCTTCTTCCTCTTCTTCCTCTTCTCATTGCTTCTCCCTCGCTCTCTCTCTTGCGACGGAATTTCCGTCGCGAGGAGAGGCGAGAGGAATTCTTCTTCGTCTCTCTCTTTCTATTTCTCTTCTCCTTCTCTTCTTTTTCCTTCCCCTCTCTCCCGCACGCGCGCGTGCGTGCGTAAGAGGAGGGGGGAGATTTCTCCTCTTCTCTTCTTTCTCTTTCTCTCTCTCTTTCTTTCTCTCTTCCTCTCTTCTCTTCCTCTTCTCTCCCCCTTTCTAACTCTTCCGCGCTCTCTTCTCTTCTCTCTCGCGACGCAAACATTTCCTTCGTGGAGAACTCTTTCTTCTCTTTCTCTTTCCCCTCATTCTCTTCATTCTCTTCCTTCTCGCGATGGAAATTATTTCCGTCGCTAGAGGAGCTCTTCTTCTCTCTCCCGGCTCTCTCTTCTCTCTTTCTTCTTCTCTCTGATGGAGGACCACGCACACGATCAGGCGACAGCACGTGCCGAGCCGGACGGCGCGCGAGTACTACCGCGCCGGAGCACCCGAGCCGATGCCCAGGACCCCGGTTTCAAGTACACTGCATGACGCGATCCTCCCGGCTTTTTCCCCGTTTCTTTCTTTATTTGTACTCAAAATAGCTCCACGCGCGCGGACCCCGGTTTCTTTCTTCAAAATAGAAAACGGAAAAGATAGCTCCACGCGCGCGAGCTCTACGAAACGTGTCGTGGCGAGAAGAGGGCCTCACTTGGTGTAGTGAAACTCGGGGTCCTTCGTCTTCGCCTGTCGAGGGGGCTGGACGCGCGTAGGTGTCGGCTCCACCGGCGCCGTAGTGTCATGCCTTGGTGGCGACGGGGGTCGTACGCCACCAATCCTCCCGGGGTCGGAAGAACTGGACTCCGTCGAGTTAGCGGGTGTGTCAGGCAGCGGCTCGAGCAGGTCTGGTCGTAGGCGTGCCAAGTCGCCCTCCGTGATCCACGCGTCATCCTCTGCCGGGCGTCCCTGCAGACGCACGAAGAACCTCCGCGAAGCACCATCCCCTGTGAAGTCAATTATTTCCTGCAGTACCTCCTCTACCTGCTCATGCCAATCGGGTGGTAGTACCGGGGGAGTGGACTGCGGGGCAAACTCGCTCTCTGAGAAGGGGCCTGGGTCGGAAGGCTGATCATGAGGTGGTAGAGCTGAATAAGTGGCCAAGTCCGCCACGTTGAAGGTCGAGCTGATTCCCCACGAGGGAGGAATGCCGACGACGTAGGCGTTCGCCCACGCGAGACAGACTCGAACGGGCCCGCGCTACGAGCATGAAGCTTCGTAGCCGTGCCTCGGAGAGTATCTCTCGTGTCTCAACCAAACCATCACCTGGTCACCCACCTCGAAACTCCCGTGACGACGGTGCAAGTCGTCGCCTGCTTGTATGCTGCATTCTCGCCGAGTGATCCTATCATGAATGTATGCATGCAACTCACTCACATGCTGGGCAAATGCAACGCCATCCTCTGAGGCTCTAATGTGGGGGTCTACTGGCACTAGATCTAGAGGTTTGCGGGGTACTAAGCCATGGGCAACCTCGAACGGGCTCATGCCAGTGGTGCGGTTCGCCGAGGCGTTATACGCAAACTCGGCACGCGGGATAACTAGATCCCCGTGTGGTGAGGTTATCTCCCACCAAGGATCGGAGCAAGTTTCCTAAACTCCGATTGACGACCTCCGTCGCGGCCGTGCTCGTCCGAGGGTGGTACGCCGTCGAGAACTTTAGCTTGGTCCCCAACATACTCCACAGCGTCCGCCGAAGTGGCTCGTGAAACGGACATCGCGATTCGAGACGATGGACTTGGGCAGCCCATGTAAGCGAACTATCTCCGGAAATACAACTCAGGGCCACTCGCGTGGCATCAGCTGTCTTCGAACATGGCACAAAAATGGGTCATCTTCGAAAAGCGGTCCACTACCACCATGATGGAATCATGGTGACGAACCGTGCGAGGTAGTCCGAGCACGAAGTCCATGCTCACGTCGTCCCATGGTCGCGTCTGGGACGGGAAGCGGTGTGTAGAGGCCAGCATTCTTCTTGACCTCGCTTGGCGAAGGCGCACACCTCGCACCGAGCGACGATGTTCCCCGACATCGCGCTTCAAACTTCGGCCAATAGAACTCGCTGTTCTCACTCGTCGTAATTGTCTTGTCTCGGCGAAATGGCCGGCAAGACCTCCGTAATGGCACTCCCAAGTGAGATGATCCCGGAGCGATGTGCGAGGAACGCACAACCTATTCTCGAAGAATAGGTAACCTCTCTGTCCGTGAGGTAGTCACGGTGCTCTGATCGGGGCCAAGCTCGAGGGCATGGACAATGGGGCCAGAAATCGGGGCACGTCGAATATGAGTCCTTTACGGACTCGAACCCAGTAACTTGCACTCTCACCAAAGTGAGGAGATGCGCCCGGCGACTCAACGCATCTGCGACCACATTATCCTTGCCCTTCTTGTGGCGGATGACGAACGTGTAGTCCTGCAGATACTCCACCCAACGTGCGTGTCTGTCACTGAGCTTCTGCTGCGAGTGGAGGTACTTTAGGGCCTCATGGTCCGAGAAGAGCACGAACTCCTTGGACAGGAGATAGTGGCGCCAGTGTCGCAAAGCCTGAATGACGGCATAGAACTCCTTATCGTACGTGGAGTACCGGAGCTCGACGTCATTCAGCTTCTGCTGAAGAACTCCACGGGGTGGCCATCCCGGCTCAGACACCCCGATGCCTACGCCGGAAGCGTCGCAGGGCGACCTCAAACACCTTCCCGAAGTCGGGTAACCGTAGGACCGGTGCACTGGGTCATCAAGGCCTTCAATCGAGCGAAGGCCAGCTCGGCGGCCTCGACCCACTCGGAATGTATCCAACCTCGAGGCAGTCCGTGATCGGTGCCGTCCACGGAACTAAAGTTCCGGGACGAATCGGCGATAGAACGTCGCCGATCCCAATGAAGCTCCGAATGTCGTGGATGGTGGAAGGTCGCGGCCATGACGTAATGGCTCGCACCTTCTCCGGATCGGCGGACACGCCAAGAGCCGACACGATGAATCCTAGAAAGGAAACCTCGGTCGTGAAGAAGTAGCACTTCTTGGGGTGAGCGTAAAGCTTCTCCCCGTCGAAGTGCATCGCAGACCTCGCGGAGATGGTGGAGGTGGTCCTCTCGACTCGCGGCTGTAGATAAGTATGTCGTCGAAGTAGACGACGACAAATTTGCCAATGAATGGGCGCAAGACCTCATTCATCAGCCGCTGGAACGTACTAGGCGCGTTCGAGAGGCCGAACGGCATCACTCGCCACTCATATAGACCATCCTTTATCTTAAAGGCGGTCTTCCACTCATCACCGGGCGAATCCCGCACTGATGGTATCCGCTTCTCAAATCAATCTTTGAGAAGACTACGGATCCTGCCATCATGTCGAATAAGTCCTGCAGGCGCGGAATCGGAAAACGGTACTTGACCGTAATCCTGTTGATAGCACGGCTATCACAACACATGCGCCAGGTACCATCCTTCTTTGGCGCAAGAAGGGCAGGTACCGCGCAGGGGCTAAGGCTCTCCTGAATGAGACCCTTCGCCAACAGCTCCTGAACCTGTCGCCACAGCTCCTCGTAGCGTGCGGGCTCCATCCGGTAGTGGGGCAGGTTCGGGAGGGAAGCTCCCGGCACGAGATCGATCGCGTGCTGGATATGGCGCATCGGCGGCAACTCGCCGGGCAGGTCCTCCGGGAATACGTCTCCGAACTCCGCTAGGATCGGCTCAGCCTCGGGGGAATGCGTAGGTGGGTCAGCTCCGGTTGGGACGTCGAGAGCTAAGGCAAAGCAGACCGGGGTGTCTGCGAGCTCGTCCCGGATACTCCGCTGAAACTCCGGACCTCGAACCACCATAAGTCCAACTCAAGGAGGCGGTAGGCGCCGAGCAAGTGGTCGGGCAGTGTAGGGGACCCACACGACTCTACGACCACGGTGCATGAAGGTGCACGTGTTTGCCCTTCCTGCCAGCTGGACGTCGTGGTCGTATAACCACGGTCGCCCAAGTATGATGCTCCCGATTTTCATCGGGATAACATCACAAAGCACTACATCGTCATAAGTGCTGATCCGCAATGGCACCCTACTCTGGAGTCTCACAGGAAGAGACGTGGTATCGATCCAAGACACGTCGTAGGCTGTCGGGTGCGGGTGAGTCGATAGCCCGAGCCGTGGAATCATCGTGTCTGATACGGCGTTGACGCAACTGCCGCTATCGACTATCAACTTGCACACTTGCCCATTGATCTTCACATAAGTGTAGAAGATCGAAGTGCGGAGTGCGCAATCGGCTACCGGATCAGGGGTCGGTGACGAAGTACCGGCCTGATCAATCGTCGGGGAGGAGGCGCCGGGTGTCGACGCGGGTGTGACGCGGGTCCTCGCGGACGGGGGTCGGGCCCCGGTGATCGTGTCCGGGGAGGGCTGGGGCACTGGAGCGCCACTGCTGGGGCTCGGCACGGCAATACTGACTACCGGGGATCCGTGAGGTGCCGAGGGGGAACGGGAGGAAGTAGCACTGGTGATCTTGATGTAGCCAAGGACGTCCGAATCCAGGCAATCCTCCTCTAGTCCGTCGGCAGCAATGTAGACGTCCTCACCTGAAGCGTCTTCGCCTCTCGTAGGATCCGAGAGGGACCGAGTCAGCAGGACGTCGCGGCTGGGCGTCGGCACGACGACACTGGCTGCCGGAGCCTCCTGGTGTGCCGTCGGGAGCTGGGAGGAAACCGCAGGAGTGATCTCTATGGCGCCAATGACGTCGGGATCCAAGCACTCCTCCTCTAGCCCATCGTCAGCGATGTAGACGTCGTCTCCTACGACGTCATCACCTACCGGGTAGTCTGGGGCGTCGTCTTCTAACCCGATGAGCAGGTTCGAAGACGGGCACTGGCTGCCCCGATGTCCCTTGCCCTGGCACTTGAAACAAGTGATGGGCGGAGGGGCAACGGCGGTCGAGCGGAGGGACGAATCCGTCGTCACGGCTCGGGGAGCTGGGGCTGACCCCACTGAGGTGGGCGGGACAGTCCGGCTGTTCTCGCCACTAGGTCGAGGCTGGGATGGGGTGGTAGCCGTCGTGGAGCGGGTGAACGGGGCCCGAGTGGTCTGAGGGGCCGTCGTCATCGGGGCGTCGTCTCCAGGCCTCTCCATATGCTCCACGATGCGGTAGGCCTCGTCAACTTCGGAAGGACAGCTCTTAAGCACCTCATTCCGAAGACGGTGGTCAGCCCGTGCGTGAAGAGACCAATGACGATCCGTGGGTCCTCCACAAATCGACACCTCATCCGACACTCCTCGAAGGTCTGAATGTAGTCCCGCACAGGTGACTTGCCCTGGCGGAGGTCAAGCCACGATAGGAAGAGTGTCGCCTCGTACTGCCGCGGAACATACTTGTTCCGCAGCTTCTGAACCATCTCGGCCCAGGTAGTGATCGGGAGCCCTCGCCTCTCGGCGGCTAGATACTCGTTCTCCCAGAAGATCTTGGCCTGTCCGCCAAGTCTCATCTCTGCGTATTCAACGCAGAGGTCGGTGTCCATGCGGTACCAGCGGAAATAGGAGTTCATGCTGGACTCCCAATCAATGAAGTCTTTGGGTTCCCGGGAACCATCAAAGACAGGGACCTCAACCCTCACGCTCTTCTGCATACGAGCGCGATGATCCTCACGACGACGATCGGGATCGTCACGTCGGTCGTGGAAGTCTCGATCGTCATGCGGACGACGAGGCGGGCTGGGGTAACGCCGGTGGTCATACTCCCGATCGGCGTAGTCCGGGCGCGGTGACGCGCGCTGGTGAATATCACGATCATAGCGGGAGTGCTCCGGTCGGGGATCATAGTCTCCGCGGCGATGCTGGTCTCCTCGAGCTCCAGTGGTGTGCTCGCCATCATGATAGGGATCCCCGGGGCGGGGTGGATCGGCCCGGCGGTCGGGATACCCATAACCCTGAACTCCGTATGCGGGGACCACTGGTGCGCGATCACCTCGATAATCGCAGCGATCATCGTAGGGACGGGCACCTCTCAGGCCTGACTCGGCCGGGTGGTAGTCCCTCGAGGGACCACCCTGAGTCGGGCGATCATCATATCGCCTGTCTGGATGTGGGGTCCGCTCGTAGGGACCCCTCAGTGGGCTAGGTCATCGATCCCAATCATCGAGTACTCGAACGTCGCCCGTGGGGCGCTCGAGGCCCAAGCGGGTAGTGCTGTGGGGCCATGCGGCCCCGAAGTGGATGGGATCGGGACTCCCATCTGCTCTAGGGACGGCACTCACCGTGCGGTGAAGATCCGCCGAGGAAAAGTGGGGTTCGCCTATGGAAGGCGAACGGGGTCGGTCACCTCCTCCGCGTCGAGGCTGGCTGGTGGAAGGCCGATCATCGGTGGTCATCGCTGGGGCCTTTCCTGAGCGCTGTCGTCGGGGTCGAGCGAAGGGGGAGTGAGCACGTGTGGATCGTCCATCGGACGAAGGAGGGCTAGGTGGGTCCGGTCTCGGGGAGGCCGGTCCACCTAACCCTATGCGAATCGGGGGCGGAGGGGGAAGGCGTACACCTTCCATACCGCCGTCGGGCACCTGAGTGCCCGCGGGACCCCGAGGATCCCGTAGTGGGGATAAAGATCCCTCTCGAACCGCGGCTCTGGCGGAGCGCGTCTCGACAACCATGGCTAGTACCCGGCTATAGGAAAGAGGGGCTATCCCTAGTGTGATGTATGATGAGTGCTGGATAATCTAGCTAACTATATGAATGAATGATACTAAATGCGGAATATGAAGTGGAACAGAGGCGGCGAGCGCAGTCGAGCGACCACAGCCTGTGCTCTGATACCAAGATGATGCAGGACCGACCGGGTGAATCGGTCCGGCGCTGATATCCTCTAAGGGGGAACTATGGATGGGATGATCTACGTGTTCTAAATGATGTAATGACGTCTAAGATCTCCTCAAGCAGCCAACCTTCCGGCGCGTCGTCACAGCGCTCCTGGGGTACGCCGAGTAGGATGGAGCGGGAGTCCTCCCAGATCCGTCGAGGCAGGAGAGAGAGCAGCCTCGGGTCGTCGGGGGGGAGCTCGATCGTCAACCCGGCGGCCGGATCCACGATCCCAATCCCGTACCCTGACGTCACTCAGCCTAACTAGGTCCGAGGGCGGTGGAGACAAGTGCGGGAAGTACTGAAGGAAATATAGAACTTCAAAGTAAGAGAAAGGGGATGAATGCCTAACTTCCGGGGCGCGAGCCCGGTCGGTCGGGGCGAGGGAGGTCGTCGGGCGCGGCAGCGATGTCGGAAGCCGGGGCGAGTCGGCGAGGGAGCACGGAGGAGCGGTCGGCGCAGGGCGGGGCGACGATGAGTCGCAACGAGCCGGACGGGTCGCAGCGAACACGGTGAAGGCGGGAGGCGGCGTCCTGGGCCGGTTCGGGGCGGTCTGGGCCGGTTCAGGGCGGTCTGGGTCGGTGCAGGGCTGGTGCGGGTGGTTCCGGGGCGCTGCAGGTCGCTCGGGCCGGTCCGGGGCCGTTCGGGCCGGTTCGGCTGGGTGCTGGACTCGGCTCTGGACCGGGCTGGGCGGCTCCCCAGCGGTCTGGACCGGTCGGGGGTCGGAACCGGGCTCGGGACCGGTTTGGGCCGGGACCGGCCTGGGACGGTCTGGACCGGCTGGGCTGGGAATCGGCCTGAGCGGCCAGACCAGGTCCGGGGCGGTCCCGGCTGGTTCGGGCTGGCTCGGGCCGGCCTTGGAGCGGTCCGGGGTGAGGCAGGCGGCCTGGACCGGACCGGTCGAGAGAAGTGGGAAATGGGGCGACTCCCGCTGAGTCGGCTCAGCGGGAATCGTTCAGTCCCCTTTCGGCCCCTGGCTAGGGCGTCCTTGCGGATGGCGGCGGCGCGCGGCGAAGGGAAGTGGGGCGGCGATTCCGGAGCGGAGGAAGGGGCGCCGGGCGGCAGCGGCGAGGCGGCGCGATCTGGGGTGTGAGGGGGCGGCGCGGCGGCTGCAGCGGCTGGCGTGACGGCGGCGGCTGAACGGGATGGCGATCGCGGCGGAGGGGCCGGCGGCTACTGGCGCGGCCGAGCGGCGGCAGCGGCGGCGGCTTTCGGCGGCGACGGAGACCTGGTTCGGCGGCGGCGGTGGCTGGGCGGCGGCAGCGGGCGGTGGCGGCTTAGCGCAGCAGCAATGGCGGCGCCCATGGGCGGCGGTAGCAACGGCGGCGGCGCGGCGTGCCGCGGCGGCGGCGGCGCGGATCTCGACGGTGTCCGCACGGCGGCTTGGGCGCGGCAGTGGCGGCGCGTGAAGCAGCCCGGGGCTAGGGCAAGGGGTGGCGGCGGAGGCGGCGGCGGCGGCGGCGGCACGATCGGTGCGGCGGCGGCGGCGTCGGCGGTTGGACTCCTTCCCTAACCTTCCTTGAGCAGCCACTTGAGGGGATGATTCCTTCTTTTCTCAAATGACGGCTAGGGTTTGTGGGGGGGTCCCTTCCCCTCTTATAGAGCCCTTGGTGGGCCAAGAGAGGAAAGGGCCCACTTGAGGCCCACAACCCACACCCATACTCATAGAAATAAAGGTTCACAAAAGGGAAAGGGCCGTAGGCTAGGGTCCCGAAACAAAGGGAAACCCACCCAAAGGCCTAAAGAGAGAGAGAGAGAGAGACATGCAAAGGCCCGCTTAAACACGTGCGGGCTAATAAAATCAAAATAGAAAACGGAAAAGATAGCTCCACGCGCGCGAGCTCTAGGAAACGTGTCGTGGCGAGAAGAGGGCCTCACTTGGTGTAGTGAAACTCGGGGTCCTTCGTCTTCGCCTGTCGAGGGGGCTGGACGCGCGTAGGTGTCGGCTCCACCGGCGCCGTAGTGTCATGCCTTGGTGGCGACGGGGGTCGTACGCCACCAGTCGGTGTCTCTAGCTTTATTTCCCCCATCAAATTCAATATCCTCAAAGAAATGTGCATTTCTGGTTTCAAAGATACCTTTAGTGCTAGGATCGTAAAACTTGAAACCCCTAGATTTTTCTGAATATCCAACAAAATAGCAACTAATTGTTCTGGAGTCCAGTTTTCTTTCTTTAGGGACGTACGGTTGTGCTTGCGCTGGACATCCCCATATATGAAGATGCTTTAAACTGGGTTTTCTACCCATCCATAGTTCATATGGTGTCTTTATAGTTGCTTTGGTTGGAACTCGATTCAATAAGTATATAGCTGTTTTGAAGGCTTCACCCCATAAACTGATGTGAAGCGTCATCCAGCCATCATACTTCTCACCATATCTTGAAGTGTCCGATTCCGCCATTCAGCAATGCCATTCATACTAGGAGTGCGTGGCATAGTGTATTGAGGAACAATTCCTGATTGCTCGAGATATCGGGCAAAACTTCCAGGACATTGCTCACCAGATGCATCATTCCTTCCATAGAACTCTCCTCCACGATCTGATCTTACACCCTTGATCCTTTTGTTGAGTTGATTTTCTACCTCTGCTTTAACTATCTTAAATGTGTTCAAGTACTCTGATTTATCACGGATGAGATAAATATAACCATATCTCGAATAGTCATCAGTAAATGTAATGAAGTATCGATGCCCATTTCTTGTAGCTGTAGGAAATGGTCCACATGTATCCGTGTGAATTAACTGTAATAACTCTATTGCTCGTGAAGATCCCTTTCCCGTGGTGCGTGTGTTCTTGCCTTTTATGCAACTAACACACTTTTCAAGATCTTTGACATCAAATGGATGAAGAACTCCTTCTACGACTACACGATCAATTCTCTTTTGTGAAATGTGACCCAGTCTTCTATGCCATAAGGAATAGGAATTCGAGCTAGGTGAGTTGAGTTTGCTACCTTTCATGGTTGTATGTAAAAACAGGTTGGATGAAGTGACAATATTAAGTAGATACAGGTTATTGTCGTGTGATAAAGAACCAGTACCAATAATATTGTCTTCATACTTGATACTAACTTTTCTGTTTCCAAAAGTACAAGTATAACCAAATTTGTCAAGAGTAGATACAGACACCAGATTGCGTCTAAAAGTTGGTACAACAAAAGTAATCAAAAGATCAACAAAATGACCAGTATTTAGAAGCAATCTAAATGTTCCGATCCGTTCTACTCTAGCTCAAGTGTCGTTTCCTGTAAAGACATATCTCTCCTCACTTCTTGGTTTCCGACAATGGAGGCAACCCTGCATTGACATACTAACATGAATGGTAGCACCATAGTCCAGAAACCATGTATCGGTAGATACAGAGGCAAGATTAACTTCTGTACAAATGAGAGAAACAAAATTACCTTTCTTTTGTCTCCAAGCATGATATTTTTTGCAATCCTTCTTGAAATGACCAGGTTTTCGGCAATGGAAACAAGTTAATGCTTTATCGTGCTTTTTCCACTTATGGTCTTTTTGGAGAGCAGCCCCTGGATTGATCTTTTCATGCTTCCTTTTCTTTGATTTAGAGGTGGAGGCAAAATTTGCGCTTTCAAAATTGACTTCATTTAACCGGAGTTCTTCTTGAGCGCATAACGAAGTTAGATCTTCAAGACTCCATTTATGCTCCTGGATACTATATGTCAACTTGAAATGATCAAATCTTGGTGGAAGAGACTTGAGAACAAACTCCATTAGCATCTTGTCACTCACTTCCATGCCTAGTTGCCCTAGCTTTGTTGCAACTGTATTCATCTGATAGATGTGTTCTCTTACTTGTCCTCGGCCTTTGTATTGCATGGAAGATAGCTTCATAAATAATTCTCTAGTTTCCACGACTTTATTCTTGGAGAATTTGGATTCTATTTTCTCCATAAATTCTTTGGCAGTCAGATCTTTGTTCTCGAGTTCACCTTGATAGACTTCTGGAATCACTCGTTTCAGAGTCATTAAACATACTCTATTAGAAGTGTTCCATGCTTCAAATTTCTTTTTATCCTCTTCTGGGGGTTTAGGGTCATTCATGGCAACGTCAACATTGGCATAGGCTAGTGCAATCAGTACATCACTCTTCTAGTGCTTGAAGTTTGTGGAAGTCAAAAGAGGAACTCTATTTCCTTGTACAATGATGGATTCGTTTGAATAAACTGTATAAAGAGGACAAAGAGTAACTCACAACTGAATTTGCAAAATTTTAAATTATACATTTCCCAAGACATCAGTGCACATTAATGAGTCATCTTTGGACAACATCATCAACTGCTAGCGACATCTTGTATGTGATAAATGTCATTGACAATAAGTTCTGTCAAAAAGGCAAGCTATCTTTGGACGACATTACCCTTCACAATGAACAATTTACTGAATAATTTTCACACAACAATTCTCACGAGTGTGTATAATCTCGTACGACGGTCACCTTCCTTTGGGCCGGCTAAGGTCTACATAGACATACACACCCAATCTATGATTCAGGAAAAGAGATCTAAACAAAAGAGCCCACTTTGGTAGGATTTTGCTTAAATCTAGAAGTCCAAAATCATAGACATGTATATATTTTGCAAAATGAGAAATCTCTTCTATTTCCAAGCCTACCTTAAGATATTAAGGCCTCTTAGCCTTTTTTTTTAGGCTTTGGAAATGAAATAGATCCTCAAAATAACTCCTTATTCGGCCAAAATTTGGACCTATTTAGCATTATTGGCCTTTAGTAGGCCCTAGAAATGCTTATAGGGCCAATAAATAGGCCCAAATTAACATTAGTGGGTTTTAATAAGCCCATTAGCGCTTATTAGGCCTAAAATCGACCCAGTTTTGCATTATTGGGCCTTATCATTTCCTATAAAGGAAAAAAAATGGCCCCTTTCTTCGTCACTTTCTCTCTCCTCGAAATTCATCTTCTTCCTTCTCTCTCTTCGTGCTCATCTTCTTCTTCCCTTCTTCCGTGTTCTTCGTATGAACAGGACTTCAAAGAGGGCGGTGGATTTGGCACGATTCTTGAGGAGAGCTATGGAAAAAGCTCCACCGACTTGGACTGGAGGCGATTGCGGCGATTTCGGCGGCCGCCGAAATCGGTAATCGCGGAGGCGTGCAGCTCTTGATTTCCTCCTTTTCTTCCGCCCGATCTCCGTGTGAACGAAGCTTGAAGAATGCGATGGATTGGACATGATTACCGGGAGATTTCGGCACCAATCAGTATGCATTCACCGACTTGATGAGTCAGTTTCCAAATGCCAAGGTTTTCCACCGAAATCAGAAATCGTGAAGCCAAACCGACTTTGATTTCCTTCGAAATCAAAGAAATCAGTGCATGAGGCGGTTCCAGATGCCGAGGGATTAGATTACGCCGCCATTTCGCCTATTTCCCAAGACAAATTTCCGATTTCACAAGAGATTTGTCTACCGCCATATGAGGCGGTTTGTCCCTCTCTTTTTTTTCGAGAGTACCGCCATATGAGGCGATTTTCTTTCCTTTCTTCTCAGGTAATTGCTATCGGTGATGAATTTCTTTCCATCTCTCATTTTTCCATCGGTCTTACATTCTCTCTTCACGAGTCACCACGACAACAGGAGACGGAGACAGTCCTTTTCTGAAGAGCCGGATCGTCACTGAACTAAATCGCAAGAACAATGCGATTTGAAGAGGAAGAACTTAGGGTGTTCGTCCAGCTCTTGCTGCGAGACGCATCACCGAGGATTCTACCCCAAGCATCACGATCGAGAGATAATTCTCTCCCCTTTCCCGTTGTTGACCTTCTTCTTTATTTTTAATAGCGAAATTTCGATAGCGAAATTTCCTTCCTCTTCCCCGACAATTGTATCCACAAACTAAAGCAATCAACTGAACTTCAACCCGATAATTTCAACAAGGGGAGAATAATTAAATGAACTTCATGATGAAATTCTAGAAGATCCGATGAAAATTTCTTTTTGAATTTCATTCAAATAGAGAATAGAAAACCCTAACTATCTCAAGAAATAGATGAAAAATAAAACCAACTGATCATCCTAACAAATAGATGCATAGATTGGCTCTGATACCAATTGTTGGAAACTAGAATATGCATCATGATTCATCAGAATAATCAGATTGATAAACCAGAATTAAACACATACCTCGATTCACATAATTAACCTCCACACACATAAATGAATGTCGTAATCCCCAGATTAAACATAATTGAATCACTTAATGGGATTATAATGATAGCTAATCCACAATAATACATAACTATATCCACTTAATGAGATTAGATCTAACATTTATAACTTAATTTCTTATCCTAATTAACTCATATTCATGCTTATTTTATGTCAATATGATGCATGTTATCATAATTTTTAGGAATTTTCTCCATTGGTATGTCATTTCACTAAAGTCGATATTTATGCATAAATTAGGGATAATTTTATGCTTGATTGATGATTAATCTTTTGGCAAGTTAAAATTAATAGAAGTTGATCTATTTTCTTAAATTACTTTGACTTTAGTGCATGTTTTGAAAGATAATTTCAAGATGAAAATGTGATTAAGAAGATTGCTTAAGAAATGAGTAAGTGATTTTTAATTCATCTTAATTTATTCTTTGAAAGTATATTTTAGATGACATGATATTAAAAAGGAAGGAATTTGTGATCCAATGGAGTTATACAAATGAATTTATGAATTTCTTAATTTTATAGTATTTTCTGGATTTTATTTTGATTTTTTAGGATTTAGTTAATCGTGCGGGACCCACAGAGGTGACGTGGCACGATGCAGACACATGGCAGGGCCATGCAAGCCCCCATGGATGCCTACGTGGTGCCTACGTGGCGTGAACATTGATATCGGACGGTCGGGATTAAATCGTGCACAAGGAAGAATCCGAGCAAATTCGCGTCAATCCACGAGAATTGAGGCCCCATTCTTGCGGCAATCGGGTTAGTAGTGAGCTTTGATCGATTATCAAGAGGTAATTTGTATTTTTAGTAGGTTTAGATCTTTAATTTCGCAAAGTAGTTCATAGTGTTCTTCATTTTTCCTAATTTTTAGTCCAAAAAATTGCTGATTTTAAAAATAGTATATCTCTTTGATTCTAATTCGAAATCACTTGATTTTGATTTCTTTGGATTCCTATTTTCATCAGCTTTCCGTGGATGAAAAATTCATCGAGTTCCGAGTTCATTTGACCTTTTAATTTGATGTTTGACCGAGGACTGCTCATCCTTCATCAGAAGACAATTGTTGACTTTCGGGTTCAATTACTTCCAATTTGCAAATCAGAATTCGATCATTTTGGTCTATTTAGATTCCTTTGGTTCTTAGCTTTCTATTGACATAGAAATTTCAAGATTTGGATTTCATTTGGCTATTCAATTTGAAGATTTCCTCTGAGGTATTAATTTCGGGGATTTTCTGATAGTTGATTTTCAATAATTCATAATAAATCCATTTCTTATCCAAAAATTATGAATTATATATCCATAAATTCCATTTTCTCTCTAGTTTTTGAATATATAATTTCATAATCTTCTGACTCTGTTTGGTTCTCTCATTTTACAGTACACCTACTATTGGTCAAAGTCAATGCTTTGACTTTACTTTTGACTTTTCTCTGTCAAATCAGAGATTTCAATTCTTAAAACTTCTTATTAGGTCTATTAATATCATTTCTATTCATCACATCTTATTTTCTCTTATTTAAAACTCCTTTTAAACCTAAGTTTGACCAAGTCAACTCTGCGATTAAAGTCAACCCTGCTGTCTGTGGATCGACCCGATACTTACACAATACTTGATTTTTATATCTTATCTTTGTGAGTTTGGTTTTATAAATTTTTTTTGAGAATCGTCTTTGTGTTTTAACGACGCACGAAAACGACCCGTCATGTCTCAAGTCAAAGGACCACATACACAACCATGACATGAATCAACCTGATTGACAAATAGGTATATTACCATTCAGGGATTCCCACGAATCAATTCAGTGAACTTTTTCTCCAAAGAGCACCCACTATCTATCCTTAGTGTCTCCACACCGATGGCTATAGGATCAGCCATACTCATCATACGATTTAGATTAGATAGTGCTACTCTTTCGGGGTAATTCGATGTACTTCTCGAATATCCCACGAATAGGAATGTTTAGAACATATGTTTAAAGACGAGTGATCACTATATTATGATCTCATCATAATTCACTTAGTCATTGCACATGCTCATGGACTTCATTGCAGACATCACACAAGAATGACAATGAATAAATTTTATTTCAATGAACATAAACAAGATACATGAAAGTGTGATTGGCTTATAGGCCACATAATATCCATCAATCTTCCACTTGGACTAAAGCCAATTACCCTTGTGCATCAACCCATAGTTGTGCAATGACGCTCATAGACTTCTTGAGCTAAAGGCTTAGTTAGTAGATTTGTAACATTGTCGAGCGATGGAACTCATTCCACCACTACATCTCCTGTGGCGAAGATCTCCCTAATCAAGTGAAATGTAAAATGAGAAAATTGTAAAATGAAAACCGAAAATCAGAAAAATTAAGTAAAAATCAGTTAATCGAAAACAGAAAATCAGAAACTGAAAACTTGAAAACAAAATCAAAAAAATGGAAATTAATCAATTAATCAAAAACGAAAAATCAGAAACCGAAAAATTAAAAATGAAAAGCAAAAAATCATTCCGCATGAACACACAGCAACAGAAAGAGAGAGAGAGAGAGAGATAGTTCGATGAAGAACAAATTTGCTCCACGAGTCGCCTCGCAATCGTACACACAAGAGGAAGCTCTTTGAATAACTTTTCAGAATCGCATGCACAAGAGGAACAGTATTCGATCGCTTTTTGATCGCTTTTTCTTAGCTTTTTATCGGGTTTTCTAGGTATATACACAATTTAAAGAAACTACCTGAAAATGAAATAACATGAAATAGTGAGAAAGTACTTAGTTAGGAAATAATGAAAAAAGAATATATGTAAGGACTTTGCTACTGGGGCAACCGGTAGCCCCGAAGGAATCTACGGCAACCGGCATATAAGCCATCGGCCATCCAAACGCGAAAAAAAGGAAAAAAAGAATCGAGGCCTTGGCGCAGCCCCCGCACCGCCACCTCCGGGGCCTCCCCCTCCCGGCTCCCACATCCGCCCCAACCTCTGGGGAAGTTGAAGAAGTGACCTCCGCCACCTCCTCCGCCTCCGCCTCCGCTTCCGCCAACTCCTCTACCTCCGCCACCTCCTCCGCCTTCTCCTCCACCACCGCCTCCGCCTCCCCCTCCGCCAGCTTGCACGCCTTCACCTCCGCCACCTCCCCCGCCTCCGCCTCTCGACAAGGCCACCGCCGCCGCCTTGGGCCTCTGCCTCCAGCCTCCCGCCAAGGCCATCGCCTCCGCCTCCGGCAAGGCCACCGCCACCGCCGCTTCAAGCTCTCTCTCTCTCTCATACATCATCTGGGCGAGAGTTGTGGGCTGTGCTGGCTGAACCACCTTTACCCGGACATCCTGTGAGGGAACATCACGCCGGAGGAGCAACTTATCATTCATTGAAATGAAATTTATTCATTGTCATTCTTGTGTGATGTTTGCAATGAAGTCGATGAGCATGTGCAATGACTAAGTGAATTATGATGAGATCATAATATAGTGATCACTCGTCTTTAAACATATGTTCTAAACATTCTTATTCAGGGGACATTCGAGAAGGACATCGAATTATCTGGAAAGAATAGCACGATCTAATCCAACTCATATGATGAGTATGGTTGATCCTATTGCCATCGGTGTGGAGACACTAAGGATAGATAGTGGGTGCTCGTTGGAGAAAGAGTTCATTGAATTGATCTGTATGAATCCCTTAATGGTAATATACCTAATTATCAATCAGGTTGATTCATGTCACGGTTGTGTACATGGTCCTTTGACCTAAGACACCAAAGACATCTTGTGGATGGATGATCGTGTTTTGACTATGACTTACGACCCCCTAGCCACGGGATCTCCAAAATGTCATAGGTTGGATACGACATGAAGTCCGCGAAGGTGATTGAGTGGTCAAGATGGGATCATCCACCCTCGGTATATGAGGAGATCGACTCAAAGAATGAGATGCGGTTAAAACCCTGGCCAAGGTAGTGGAAATATTAGAGAAGTTGTTCTCAATGATTTCCTACTCGCATCAGTACTACATTGAGTGACGGATTAGGGTTTGACAATTAACCATACCCTAAGTCATTCATGAGTCTCGTGTGGATGAAGGACTATACCTACACAGTAACCAATGATGGCAGGGTTCCATGAAAGAGTTCTAATATACTCCATATCTCCTAGAGCATGTGGTGTAGCTTGGCACCCACCGGGCTGGCGACTCAACCTGTCGATTGGGTTAAATCGATCCTTAGTCAATTAATCTAAATGTTGATATAGTTAATTGATAAGAAGGACCAATAAGTGTGATGTAGGATAATTTAGAAGATGTATCTAAATCCTACATATGAAGGGAGGATCTATGAATGATATCAAAGATGGATGTTAAATATGAGTAGAGAAGAGAAAATGGAGAAGAGATAGTATGAGTTATTTATTAAGTATGGAGAGGTGTATAATAAGGATATTATGATATAGATAATAGTGAAAGAGGGAGAAAACGACGAAGATAGATCGGTAATAGAGGAGAATAGGGGAAGGCAGGGAATCTTATGTTGGACTTAAAGATTTCAGATTGAACTTTAACCACTCTGAGAGGAGGAGAGGACGATTACCTGAGTGGCGGTGAAGTGTTGCCTCGGATTTACTCCAAAGGATGAAATATCTCCTCGGTGTGGTCTCTGACAGGAGGTGTATGAAAGCGATAGATTGGGAGGGAGAAAAGAAAAGAAGGGTAGAACTCGGCGATGAAGATGATGCAGAATAGGAGCGATGGAGATGCGGGGTGAGCGTTGATAACACATAAATGTATGACCTTTAACTCTGAATTTTCATGAATATTTGGCTTAAAAGGAATATATTTATGTGTTATTATGATTAAATTGCTTAATTTTTCTTTATTATGCTTTTATGGTATTTCTTGGATTTTATAATATTTAAATAACCCTCTTGGATTATAAACTGACAAGGAAAATGAATTTTTAAAGCAAAATACATATTTTAGGATTTTTTAAATGGTTTAAGTGAATTTTAGAGCATTTTTTCTTGATATATCTCTAATTATCTTAAGGTATTCATGCATATTTATCAATATCAGGGGTATAAATGCAATTTCGGGTCTTCAAAGGTAAGTCAAAGAGCCGCAACCAGATCGCGACACGTGTCGCAATCTGGAAGCTCTGCGATAACTCAATTTCATATTATTTTAATATTATTTTAAGCGATGACTTACCGGTGAAGACCACGTGGAGGCGCCGTCATTTTAGACTTCAAGGAGGAAGTAGAGAGAGCGACGTGGCGCTCTCTCATTCGTCGCGGGCAAACTTGCTTGTTTTGTCGTTTTACCATCTTTTGTCATTTTGTTTTACTTTCGTTTCGTCGTTTTGTTATTTCGTTTCGTCGTTTTGTTCTGCACGTTTTGTCGTTTTGCATCGTAAGCTAGGAAGAGAGCGACGCGGCGCTCTCTCATTTGCGCTTAAAAGAGAAACCTGCGGCGAAATTAATCGCCGCAGATTCCTCTAACGGTTTATATTTAAATATTGTTTAAATTCACTTGCTTGCGCGAGTGAGGGCGCCGCCTTTGTTGACCACGAAGCGAGAATAAGAGAGCGACGTGGCGCTCTCTTATTCGCGCAAAGGAGAAGGGTGACTCACATGTGTATTTTGTCCTTTTCTCCCTTATTTTTGCAGGTGACGTGGAGGAATCTGGCGGTTAGCTCTGCAGTGACGTGGCGCGATCTCGGGAGTCTGATGAAGGAGGACCGCTGACGCAAGAGATCACCTGATCAGACGGCTAGAAATGCTTGAAAAAGAAAGGGTGATATCTGATAACATGCATTTATAACTTGAATTCTTATCCTAATTAACTCATATTCATGCTTATTTTATGTGAATATGATGCATGTTATCATACTTTTTAGGAATTTTCTCCATTGGCATGTCATTTCACTAAAGTTGATATTTATGCATAAATTCGAGATAATTTCATGCTTAATAGATGATTAATCTTTTGTTAAGTTTAAATTAATAGAAGTTAATCTCTTGTATTGAATGATTTTTGACTTTAGTAAATGTTTGGAAGGATAATTTCAAGATGAATTTATGATTTAGAATGTTTAGTGAGAAATGATTTAAGTAAATTCTAACTCATCTTGATTTCTTCTTTGAAAATATATTTTAAAATGACATGATGTTAAAAAGGAAGAAATTTGTGATCCAATGGAGAAAATTTGAGTTAAAAAGGAGTTACACAAATGAATTTATGAATTTCTTAATTTTTATAGTATTTTTTTGGATTTTATTTTTGATTTTTTTAGGATTAAATCGTGCAATCGGACGGTCGGGATTAAATCGCGCAATCGAACGGTCGGGATTAAATCGTGCAATCGGATGGTCAGGATTAAATCGCGCAATCGGACGGTCGGGATTAAATCGCGCAATTGGACGGCTGAAATCACACGGAGTGGAATCCGCGTCACGAGCCACCAATTTCGCGCGATCCGACGGCTGAAATTACACGGAGTGAAATCCGCGTCACGAGTCACCAATTTCGCGCGATCCGAGCGGCTGAAATTACACGGAGTGAAATCTGCGTCACGAGCCACCAATTTTGCGCGATCCGACGGCTGAAATCACACGGAGTGAAATCCGCGTCGTGGGCCACGATCCACCAATTTCGCACAAACTTATCTATAAATAGGCCTCATCTCCAATGTAAAATTCATCTTCTAGTTGGCCTCCTTTTTGGAGGTTGGCCATTGGGATCAAGGCTGCTAGGGATCAACTATCTAGGTATGTTTAATTATCGTTTGTTCTTCTTATGTTCTTGTGTGTTCGCCTGGTATCTAGGATTGTGCGGCGTGACGAACCGAGTGCATCTAGATACCCGACTTGCTTCTTCGTATCCTCTTTTGTGATCGCTTGTTCCATGGCAAGAGTGTTTCGTGTCGAAAGGCCAAGGGAGCACCGGTGGATCAGGTTTTATCTTCTTATCGTATTTAGAATTAATCACCATCGGTTGAATCGATCTCGAGAAAGTTAGAGGGCCTTGTCACTGAGATCCCCGCTCAAGGCTAGGGCTAGGGTCTTAGCCCCGTGAGGACTGAGGATAGGGGGCAAGGTTGATACTATGCGAGTTCTAGTTGCTTATTCAGCTCATTATTCTACCGTGATAAACGCCAAGCTTGGGCGGTAATTCAAGCTCCGGTAGAATAATGATGACTGCGTCACGATTTGACGGATTGACCGACACTTAGGGTTTATGTGTTAATCTTAGGACATTTCTTTCCTCTTTTATCAATCTATTAGTCAAACCAATTACAAAAAAATATCTTCTCTTGTTCTTGAACTTTTGATCGACTCGTGAAGAAATTAAGCGAGTTCCGAGGAAGGTCTTAAGTTCTCGTGATCCTCTGCTTCCAAGAGTGTAGAGACGCAGCCATTGAAGCATGATAATCACGATTTCATCTCTTGATTTCATCGAATTTTCCCCTTGAATTCCGAACGTCCACGAGGAAGAATCCGAGCAAATTCGCTTCAATCCACGAGAATTGGAGCCCCATTCTTGCGGCAATCGGGTTAGTAGTGAGGTTCGATCGATTATCAAGAGGTAATTTGTATTTTTATTAGGTTTAGATCTTTAATTTTGCAAATTAGTTCATAGTGTTCTTCATTTTCCCCAATTTTAGGTCCGAAAAGCCGCTGATTTTGAAAATAGGATATCTCTTTGATTATAATTCCAAATCACTTGATTTTGCTTTCATTGATTCCTCTTTTCATCAGCTTTCCGTGGATGGTAAATTCATCAAATTCCGAGTTCATTTGACCCTTCAATTTAACGTTTGACCATGGACTGTTCATATTTCATCAGAAGTCAAACGTTGACTTTTGGGATCAATTACTTTTATTGAAAAATCAGAATTTGATAATTTCGGTTTTGTTGGATTCCTCTGGTTCTTAGCTTTCTATTGACATATAAATTGCAAGATTTGGATTTCAGTTGGGCATTCAATTTGAAGATTTCCTCTGAGGTGTTCATTTCGGGGATTTTCTGATCATTGATTTTCAATAATTCATAAATTACGAAATATATATCAATAAATTCCATTTTCTCTCTAGTTTCTAAATATCTACTTTTTGTAATCTTCTGACTCTATTTGGTTCTCTGATTTTGCAGAACACCTACTGTTGGTCAAAGTCAACGCTTTGACTTTGACTTTATCTTTTCTCTGTCAAATCCGAGATTTCAATTCTTAAAACTTCTTATTTACCCTATTTATATCATTTCCATATCTTAAATCTTATTTTCTCTTATTTAAAACTCCTTTTAAACCTAAGTTTGACCAAGTCAACTCTGCGATTAAAGTCAACCCTGCTCTCTGTGGATCGACCCGATACTTACCCAGTACTTGATTATTATATCTTGTCTTAGTGAGTTCGGTTTTATAAATTTTGTTTGACCATCGTCTTTGTGTTTAACGACGCACGAAAATGACACGTCAATATCTCATGATCCAGCCGTTCGATCGGGCTGAAATTTTGACGACAAGCTCATCTCATCGTGCTCTTCCATCTGTACGGTTGAGATTTCCATCTGATTCCCGAAATTCCCGAAAATAAACTCAATCGTCGGATTGGGAGGAAGCCCTAACTCCTAAAAGTTCTCCTCCTCCACTCCGAATTCTCTTGTCTTTTGGCTCTCTCTTGACACCAGGTCACCAGCAGGAAAGGGGGAGAACTTAGGCCCAAGCTAGGCATCATCGGATGCTTGAGTTTTCTGGAGAAGGAGATAAAGAGGAGATCGTCGTCGTAGTGAATCAAGCACCACCCGGCCTAGGATTGGCACGAACACCGGGTTTGTGGGAAGATTCTGAGGAGGGATTCTCTTGTAAGCCTTTTCCATGGATAATGTAGGACCTTTTCTTCTATTTTAATTGTAGGTTATTGCATTTGCTTCACAAATCATACCTAGACCATATCATCTATCTCCATACGATTTCACCTCTCTTATCTCTCCCTCATTTCTTTTTTCTCACCTTTAATCAATCTCCACCCTTCCAATTCTAATATCTTTTCCTCTAATTAGTACTACAGAAACATAATCTCACCAATTACATCCATTATCTCTATATAATTCACCTTCTAACTTCTAATATCCTCCACTATAGGAATTCATCCCTTCTTCTACTTTCGTCTCAACCCTCATTACCTAGATTCCCTGAGGATCGACCCTTGCTTACTACTGTCATAAGTGAGGAATTATAAATGTATTGCATGAATTAAAACACACGACAACGATATAATCAACCGAGTTTTAGTTCATCAAGCGTGAACACACGGGTAACCAAAAGTAACCAAGAACAACTTTCATTCAAAAACTATCGTCTTTCTTCTCTTACATTTGCCTATTTATGGAGTAGGAAAGATAGAAGAACGGGGATGAAAGGATGCTTCGAGAAAGAGCGGCAGTTTACGGCGGTTGCAGCGTCTCTCGTGGGTGACTGTCGCAATTCTTCCTCGTCGTGTCCTCACGTGAGGTGAGTTACTCGGAATGGCGGTTATTTCTCCGCAATGATAATTAGTTGAGTTTTAGGCCCGTCCGAAGTCGTTGTAGTAAGAGAATCAGCTGAGAGATTAAGTAGATGTTGTGGCAAGTCTCTCATTGGGGCGTCCGTGTTCCATGGTTTAGTTGCGTCTGGACTGTTCCGTCGAGTACTTGACGTTAGAGCGAGGCGACGAAAAATTTTAGTCGATTCTTGAATAGTGAATATGCACGCCCAATAGCATGCTTTCATGGGTGATACGGAGTCAACGGGCTTGACTTCGTTCTTCATCTTCACGCGAGTCGCCGTGGTGGGTCGAGAGAAGGCAGAGACGGTGAGTCTCATCTACTACGTGGGTGCTGTCAATGATATAGTCTTCACTTGGAGCGGTGGGTCGGCTTGCATTCCTCACATGGGTTTCTGAAATATCCTCGGCATCAGACATGTTGGTTCGATCGCGATAGGCATCGCGACTGTGAGTTGTAGGTAATCATTTCCGGACTGGCGCATGCAGCTGGGATTCATCGTCGCCTTTTACGTTGCTCCTAGGTAAGTGATAGGCCCCGATGAAAGTCCTCGGCAGTACTTCTGACGATAATTTTGGTGAAGTCTTTGTGTTTCCGCATCGATGACATTCGTTGATGTGGATGTCAGCGAAATGACTGGGCTTCTTCTGGGAATTCCAGTTATTATGAAGAGGCGGTGACGTGGTTTACTTGCGCGGGTAGCGCGTGAAATATCCTGCTCCCTTGCAATTTATCCGAGTGAAGTAAGAGAGGTTGATATCGAGATGGCTGATATCCTTTAGGTGAGGTGAGCAAAGGTTGATGCGGCAGGTGGCAATGATGATGATTTGTACTCCTTCGAGCTGGATGTTGATCTGTGACTTTGTCGTTCTGTCGTGGTCTTTTGGCAGAGAAGGTGATTTTGCTTCCTATGGGCCGTCGGCGATGTCTCCTTTGTTGGTGACAACATGAACCATGATCCCAATGCAATAGAAATTGTAGAGGACTGTCATAAGTCATATCAGATAGAGTGGTTCTTCTCTTCATTGCCATGGTAGAATATGTTGATACGTGAGAATGTCCATGGTCGATGTTATGCTGAATCTTGTTGATTGGAAACTCCTTTGCTGCTGATAGTAGTATTTAGATCTCTACTAAACTTTCTATCTATAGGTGGGTTTTCAATGAAAGAAGGAATATTTCACAATGGTGTTCCTATTGATGTTTCTTGCGATCATTATTCATAGCTATACAAGGTACCTATGATATGGTGCTGGTGGTTTAGATAGTTGGGAACCTATATCAAAGGTAAAGGGTGGTTGACTTGGTCTTTCAAAGAGTTCTAAGTATCTAAGGATAAAAGTTAGTTCCTTTTGACCAAGTCAATCTTTAGATCAGTTTGTAAATGGGAGAGGAGGGAAATTAATCCCCATTGGGTCTACACTCTCTTTTAGAGATTTAGAGAGGTATTTGTCACTCACTTCATGGATTGCGAGTTTCTCAAACTTTTGGATGAGGAAGAGGAGGGCATGTTGTTGTAGTTGGGGGTGGGTTCTCTTCCTTAATGCGTATCTTGGTTCTATAGGAACCCTTGTGTTCGTGCTTTGAGAGAATTCTCCATCAAAGTGTTATTGGGTTGATAGAGTCATTAACTAGCGAGATATATGGACCTAGAGGGTCACACACATAAGGTCAATGGACGCCGGTGGATATAGACATAATAATAAGGGTTTTTGTGAAAATTTCACATTCCCAAAGTCTATAAATAGGGAGAGAACGACCATAATAGAGGTGCCCATGCAAGCCTAGTGGAACTTCTCCTCCCTCTTCTCTTCCTCTCGTGGTGACGAGTGTTCAAGAGGAGATCAGATCGTCTGGAGACTGTGTGGATACCGCTAGAGGCCGGACGCTTGAAGGGTTGAAGAACTCTTTCAAATGATCCAAATAA
Source organism: Lemna minuta (assembly GCA_024174645.1). Classification (NCBI taxonomy): domain Eukaryota; kingdom Viridiplantae; phylum Streptophyta; class Magnoliopsida; order Alismatales; family Araceae; genus Lemna; species Lemna minuta. The sequence goes on along the minus strand of CM044108.1, from coordinate 989,085 downwards.
GTATGAATTTTATTCTATACTAGATGATGGGATCACCTAGAATGGATGATGAGATCATCCATTCTTGGTGCTTCCATGATGTTGAATGTTTTAATTCAACACCTTCCGCTGCAATCATTATCTTGGACAAAGATTTGGAAAGCTTTTCGAGCCTCAGATCCCAGCAGAAACTTCAATAGAGGATTAACAATATTACAAAAAAATTCTACGTCTCATGAGTACTCCCTTTCCTAGGAGTGGTCAACTATGGAATTCAAGAATGCAGCTACATCTTGAAGGGGCATCAAAGAGTTGCAAAACACTTTGACAAAGAAGGATTGGCAAGTGATGTGAATCATGTTCAATATGATGTCTAATGACCTTACACAAGAGATCATTCAACTAAACTAGCATCCTTTGCCACTCAACACCAAAATGGGTAGTACAATGATAGTCACTATTAGATGTGGAGAAGACAGCCTTAGGATGTGGAATACTCTTAAGGTTAAGAGTGGTGGTTTCTCACATCTTCGCAAGGCAAGCATTGAATCCATGAAGATGAACTACAAAAATCTCTCAAAGAAAGATGAAGACATAATCTTGGTTTATTATATAAAAATCTCATTCATTAGTAATCATTTTTAAAAATTCAAATCTTTCTTTCTCAATTTTTTGATCGGATGCCATGAATGGATAGCAGCTGAGAAGATGAACAAGCCAATTAAATTTCAGCTCAAAATTCCCTTTAGGTCATAAGATATCATGATATCTAGGAGGAGAATTTATCGTCCTTTGATCAAGATCAAACATGACATAGCGTGCCACGTCGCACACTCTTATTGGAGTGAAAAATCTTTCTCACCTACCCCTAGTAGGAGAGACCTCAGCTGTTTGATGCATTTGATTGCAATCACTAAAACCCTAGAGATGACACATGTACAAGCTTTTTTGAAGGAAGCTAACTATTCATTGGAGGATCACCTTCCAATCATAGTGTGATGGACTTGAGAAGACACAAGGCAAGGGTGGGAAACTCGGGCCACCCAGAGGTAGGCACATGTGGCGAGTTGGTTGGTCGCCACAATGGTAAAGAGGCACCACACTTTCTCTCTCTTACCTTATTAATTATCTTGGAACTGAAGTTGACGAGACGAGACCGCGAGGTCGTCGAAGTCACACGGTCTCGTGTCAAAAATAATACCGAACTTACCAATTTGGGGAATTAAGAGAGAATTGAGGGGTATAATGGTAAATACGGGTCGAATCCACAGGGAATTTAGGTATTTTCGAGATATCTTTTGGAATTTGGTCAAATTGGACAATGAATTGAGGTGAGAAATTAGGGAAAATGGTAGATTTAGAAAGATAGCTTCAAATCGATTCCACGGAATCAAGAATCGATGAATTTGAACTTAATTTCGCGGAGAAATCGAAATTTGAAGTGGAGAGAATTTTTCGGACGTTGAAATCGTGATTTAGAATGAAAATTTATGAAATTGAAATCTAAAACCTAATCTAAACGAAAATTAAAGATAATATGAGGATAATTGAGGTAAAACCGCTTCCACTAAACCCATTTAGCGATCAAAACGAGGTGATTAAGCCGATTAATCACCGAAAATGTCAAGATCGTCACGCCGAGCTTCAAGCGTCGATTTCTCCCTCGATTTTCCACCAAATCTCGACTTCTACCCCTCCATGGATGCGGAATTGAGAGAGGAGGAGGAAGAACTCGAGAGAAACGAGTGAGAGAGGTGTCTAGACAGTCAATTTCATTGAAATCTCACTCGAATACATAGAACGACGAAGAACAACTATATTTATAGTAAATTTGGGCATAACCATCCGATCATTTTGATCGACGGTTACGATGAAACGGTCCAGGATGGACCGTTTCGATTAAGTCGTGGCCGTCGGATCGTGATGGATGGCCACGATTTAATCAAATAAAACGCTTTATAAGAAACGCCTGATCGCGCCCCCTTCATTCTTGGATCCAACGGTCCGGATGTCTCCCGCGAGATTTAATCTGGACCGTTATAACGCTCCAAATAAGGCACGTGTTTGATCCTTGATCCATGGGCCGCGTGTCCACCCGATCGGCGCGCGTGATGCCGCCACGTCGCGTCAATCAAAACCGTTATAATAACTCTAATTAAGCACGTGCGTCTGATGTTGATCTGGTGTCCTCGCTCCACGCGATCAACGCTCGAGATCGACGCGCGCCGTCGATCCAACGTCTGTCGTCGCGCCACGTCGCCTGCAAGGTAAGTACGTTATAAAATTAGTCCCACACGGACTTAATTAAAGAACCTGTCGGGTATATAATACCCGACCGTTTCTATGGGTATGACCCTCCCCATATAGGGGAGGACAAAGACCCATTTTATAACTATATTATAAATATATACTATATATACACGCGCCACGTAGGCGCGCTGCGTGGGTCCGCGTGGCGCTGCCACGTGGCCTTGCGTGCCACGTCGCATCCACGCGGGCCCCGCGGCCCCTATTATTTTTAATATTTTTTATCGTTTTTAAATAGAAATTTAAATCAGAAAAATCAGGAAAAATCCAGAAAAAATCCCTAAAATTGTAAAAATCATATCTTTTAAAATACAACTCCAAATTAATCCAAATTTCTTTCATTGGATCTGAAATTTAATTATCTATCATTCTAAAAATTCAAAATATTTAAATAACAAGAGATTTAATTTATATTTCAAAAATACATTCATTTTTAAAAGATTTTAACTTTAGAAAATTAAATGAATGTTCATAAAAATGATTTCTCTTATTATTTAACTTTAAAAACCATTCATAATCTCAAGTAAAGATGGGTTATAAAATTATTTATCCTTAATTCATCATAATTAACCCTAATTTAGTGTATTTTGAGATTATGACATAAATATGCATAGAATGATAAAAATGCACTCAAAGTATGATAACATGCACATAAATGTAATGTTTTATGCCTTAAATTGCATTAATAATCATGTTTTATCATGTTAAGATTGCATGTTATCAGAAGTCTACGAAGATGATTGTGTGGTCAAGATGGGATCATCCACCCTTGGTATATGAGGAGATCGACTCAAGGAATGAGATGCGGTTAAATCCTTGGCCAAGGTAGTGGAAATATTAGAGAAGTTGTTCTCAATGATTTCCTACTCGCATCAGTACTAAATTGAGTGACCGATTAGGGTTTGACAATTAACCATACCCTAAGTCATTCATGAGTCTCGTGTGGATGAAGGATTATACGTACACGGTAACCAATGACGGTAAGGTTCCATGAAAGAGTTCTAATATACTCCATATCTCCTAGAGCACGTGGTGTAGCTTGGCACCCACCGGGCTGGCGACTCAACCTGTCGATTGGGTTAAATCGATCCTTAGTCAATTGATCTATATGTTGATATAGTTAATTGATAAGGAAGACCAATAAGTGTTATTGGGTTGATAGAGTCATTAACTAGCAAGATATATGGACCTGGAGGGTCACACACATAAGGTCAATGGACGTCGGTGGATATAGACATAATAATAAGGCTTTTTGTGAAAAGTTCACATTCCCAAAGTCTATAAATAGGGGGAGAACGACCATAATAGAGGTGCCCATGCAAGCCTAGTGGAACTTCTCCTCCCTCTTCTCTTCCTCTCGTGGTGACGAGTGTTCAAGAGGAGATCCGATCGTCTGGAGACTCTGGGGATACCGCTAGAGGCCGGACGCTTGAACGGTTGAAGAACTCTTTCAAATGATCCAAGTAAGTATGAATTTTATTCTATACTAGATGATAGGATCACCTAGAATGGATGATGAGATCATCTATTCTTGGTGCTTCAACGATGTTGAATGTTTTGATTCAACACCTTCCGCTGCAATCATTATCTTGGACAAAGATTTGGAGAGCTTTTCGAGCCTCAGATCCCAGCAGGAACATGTCGGCCTTTGATCTATTTAATTAGACATCGCCAATTTTCTAGACCAATTAGAGCCTTGAGATGTTGCCATGTGTCTCGCTAGGGGTTTCTCTCTTTTCAGTCCCATGTGTACCACATCACAAAGAAAATTCAATCTAGAATGACCCCATCTTTTGTATATTTGAGAGCAGGTTATGCAAGTGGGCCCATTTCCTCTTCTCTTTGTGTGATGAATCA
>CM044108.1:967491-984442 GCA_024174645.1 Lemna minuta | reverse complement strand
TTTGACCAAGTCAATCATTAGATCAGTGTAAAATGAAGAGGAGGGAAGATAGTTCCCTAAGATCTACACTCTCTTTATTGCTTTAGAGAAGTCTTCTTAATCCATTCAATAAATGGATAATTTTTTCAAATTGGTAAAAAGGAGGAGGAGGAGGAGGATAGGTTCACTTAGAACCCTTGTGTTCATGTTTTTAAAATAATTCTCCATCACACTTACTTGGCTGCCACACAAGCACTCAAACCACATGACAGTCACCACATGTGCATTATCCAAGCACTAAGAGATACTCCTATTGGACCACATGTCATGGCCTAGTAGGTCATGATAAAATTCAAAATAACTCATAAAAACTCCTTGAATCCAAAAAACATTCCCTAAATTCAAAATCCATTTTCACTCAAACTATAACTCCATTTTCTCCTAAATTTTCTCCATTGGATCCGGAATCAAATAATCTATCTATTTGATCTATAAATTTCTAAACTACAAATAGAATCGAGGGAGTTATTTTACAAAAGTGGAGTTTGGTGCAGGCTCCCTAATAATAGGGAGTTTGACTATACTTGCCTTTCCTATAACCTAGAAGGATATATCAAGACATGCAAACCTATTGACACTCCTTCCATGATGATAGGTTAATTTCATGCTCTAACTAAATGGGGAGATGTTTCTTCCTCTCTATCTCTTCACCATTCACATTCTTGCTTTCCTACTGGCGTGACTCCCTTTCCATGCTTAAAACTCATAGAACTTGTAAGATATCAACCATTTAACTCTAGAAAAAGTTAAATGAGGTTAGTCTGTGATATAAAAATCACAGAAAACAATGCATGGCTAGGCATATTGACGAAGCATTTTATGCGGCCGTTAAAACACACAAACGTCTGTGAAACAAAATTTATAATTCTGAACTCACAATAACAAAAATATAAAATCAAGTATAGCATAAAGATCGGGTCGATCCACATAGAACACGAATGACTTTGATCACAGAGTTGACTTCGTCAAACTTAGGTTTAATTAAGGTTTTCAAGAAATGAAAGTGAGATATAATCAATAGAAATGATATAAATATATAGGATAGGATATTTTAAAAATTTAGAAACTGATTTTCAAGAAGAAATGTCAAAAGTCAAGATCAAAGCATTGACTTTGACAAACAGTTGACTTTATGTAAAATCAGAGAATAAAAAGGGCTCAAAAGATTACCAAAATTTTATATTTAGAAACTAGAGAGAAAACGGAAATTATTGATATACAATTTGTGATTTTTCGAGATGAATTGGATTTATTATGAATTATTGAAAATCAAAGATCAAATAAATCCCAAAATGAACACTTTGTTGTAATTCTTCAAATTGACTAACCAAATGATATCCAAATCTTGCATTTCACATATGAATGGAAAGCTAAAAAAGACGATTCCAAAGAGACCAAAATTATCAAATTGCACCTTGTATTTTGAAAGTAATTACACTTGCAAGTCAACACCAAAATTCAGATTGAAAATGAATAGTAGATGGTCAAACGTTAAATTGAGGTGTTAAATGATGATGAAATTTTATGATTTTCCTATCCACGGAAAGCTGGTGAAACAAGGAATCCAATGAAACACGAATCAAATGGAAACTTTAGATCAGGGAGAAATCCTTATTTCAAAATCAGCAAAAATCTGAACCAAATTTGGGCAAAAATTAAGAACAATTCGATTTAAATCATGAAATTAACTACCTAAATCTAATCTCAATTACATAAATCACAAGATGAATGATCGATTCACACTACTAACGCGATTGGCACGAAGATTAGGCTCAAAATCATGTCAATTACATAAATCATGAATTTGCTCGGTTTCTTCCTCGGCGTACGTTCGGCGTTCGAGAGGATAATTTGATCAAATCAAGCAATGATTTGTGATCAATCCCATCCCAATTGGATTGCAATCGAGTCTAAATGCAGGGGGATCATGACAAACTTAGGATTTTGCTCAAAAACCGCTTAATTTCTTCACGATTAATTAAGAGTTAAGATACAAAGAGGGAAGAACACTGTTTTATAGAAGAAATCCCCGCAAAAATCGCGGGCCGTCGGATTCGGTGAGGACCGATCGATGGCAACAATCGTGCGGTGATTGTGGGTCATGATCCCATGATCCCACGATCGCGTGATCCATGTCGCACCGTCCAATGCACATCAGAAAGTTCTGATGCATCCACATGTCACCCCACGATCGTCGAAAGCGCGATTCAATCTCGATCATATGATGTTCACTTACGCGATCAACGGCTCCTATTTTCACACATGATCGTTTAAGCGATCGATGCATCTCCATCATTGCGATCGTATCCGACGCATCGCGCAGTGCCTGGTCACCTGGGAACTAAGATCTCACGGGAACATAGTCTCACACGCAAGAAGTTAGTGGGATAGGCGGGTATAAATTGTGGGGCGCTCAAACGCATTTACGTTACCGCCCCAACTTTCTAACTTAGGCCCAATACTCGCCAGCCCAATCACTCTCTCGCCACATAGGCGCCACCTGAGCGTCCACGTGGACTCGCGAGGCCCTGCCATGCATCCATGCCACCTCCGCTAGCGTGCGTCCGCGTGGCACTGCCACGTGGCCTTGCGTGCCATGTCACATCCGTGCGGGTCCCACGCCACGTCAGCCCGTGATTCCTGCAGGAAAATAACCCCCTTTTACTTTTTTTTAAAGGAATTAAAATGAGTAAAAATCAAATTAAAATCCAGAAAAATCCAGAAAATTCAGAAATCAATATCTTTAAAAATATAACTCCTTTTTTACTGAAATTTTCTCCATTGAATCACAAATTCCTTCATCTTTAATATTATGTCATCTAAAAATACAAATTAAAAGAATCATATAAGATGAATTTAAAATAAACATAGATAATTTCTTAGGAAGTCTATTTTATATCATCCAACATTCTCTTCTTAAAAATAAATCTTTTAATCATCTACTAAAGTCAAAGTAAATTAAGAGAAGTAATTAATTTCTATTTATTTAATCTTGTAAAAGATTAAACATCCATATAGCACATAATTAACCCTAAATAATGCATAAATATGAACTTTAGTAGAATGGAATACCAATTTAGAAAATTCATAAAAACTATGATAACATGCATCATAATTACATAAAGTTAGCATGGATATTAGTTAAATAGGATAAAAATTTGATGGAGGACCATCTCAGCGACCAGGCTACAGCAGGTGACGGACCGGACGGCGCGCGAGCACTACCGCGCCGGAGCGCCAGAGTCGACGACCAGGACCCCGGCTTCAAGTACACTGCCTGACAAGATCCTCCCGGCGAGCTTTCCCTTTTCTTGTTCGTTCATTTTCGTGAGTTTGTTTGTGTGTGTGTGTGAGGGTTCCCCGTGTTGTGGGGCCCGTCACGGACTTATGGGACCGATGCTAGGCCCATTAGAGGGGTTTTAGCTCATTTTTGGGCCAAAAACCCCTTAAATGACGGGTTTGCCCTTAGGGCAACCCCCTCTCTTTCTCTCTCCTATTTAAGGGAAGAGGAGGAGAGAGAATCGCAGGTTTTTGATGAATGAATTTGAGATGAGAAAAAAATCGTGATGTGACCTCCTCATGCAAGAGAGAGAGAGGGGATTCCCCCTAGGGTTTGATCTATAGCCCTCGATCCGCGCGCGCCGTTGTCCTCGCTCGCTGCAGCTTCACCGCCGACCTCGTTGCTGCCCTGCTGCCAAGCTGCCCGCCGCCTGCTCCGCTTTTCCGCCGCTAGCCGTTTCTTTCTTCAAGCTGATTTCCACCGTTTCTTTTCCCCGTTATTCCGCTTGCAGCCAACTCGGACGCCGCCACTCCACCGGGCGATCTCTTCCTGCACCGTCGGCTGCGTCCACATTAGCCGCCACGACCAGCGCAACGACGAGCGCCGCCGCCGGGAACCCTAGCCGCCAAAGGAAGGAGACGCGCGATTTCCGCCGAGTCGACTCGGCGAGGATCGGACCGGTTCAGGGCTGAGTTGACTCAGCGGCCCAACCCGGTTTTAAGTGGCCGATTCAGGGCTGAGTTGACTCAGCGGTTCAACCGGTTTAGCGCCCAGAACTGAGTTCGAACGAGCCGAGCCGAGTCCGAACCGCCTCGACCGGCCTGCAGCGCCTGAGCCGGCCCGAGTCACCCCGAGCGGCCCCGGATCGCGAGAGTGCTAGGACCAGACCGCCCGGACCGGGTCCCGAGCGCCTGCACGCTCCAACCGGCCGGCAGCCGGCGCGGAGTCACCGCATGGGCCCCGAATAGGCCCACATTGCTCCGAGAGGCCCTCTTTGGCCTAATAGTCCGAGGATTTGGGGGTTTTCGTTGAAATTTCTGTTGGTAACTTAGTTGCTCTTCCTTACGGCGCTCTTCGTGCTTTGCAGGTCGAGTCTTCTCAACGTTCGAGGAGCTGCATCGCACCGCGACCTTCCGACTCCGGTCCCGCAGGTCAAGACGCTTACCTCTTAGAGTATTATTATCTATTCCAGGTGCCGGCCACGTGTGTTCCACCGCCGGGGATTAGTTATAGGACTAGCTTTAGGATTGGGGTTCAGCGTGGATTGGGTACTTCTTAGGTACCGGACTAGGTTCGTTTTTCATCGTGCGAGTGCGGGCTACCCTTATCGTGGTATCCCGAAACGTAGGGTCGCCGAGCTGATCTATCGGGTCATTGGGGAGCTTGATATCCCTAGTTCGGTCCTCACTAGACTTTCGAGTTTTTCACCCTAGGTCAGCGCGAAGCTCGTGACTCTCATTGTTTTTGAACGCGCATTTGCATTCTCATTCCGCCGCATTTAGGCATTAGACGAACTCCTCGTGTTGTAACACGAGCCGCGATCCAGGCATCGATCGTGTTACATCATATGATTCCCCCTAGGGTTTGATCTATAGCCCTGATCCGCGCGCCGCCAGTTGTCCTCGCTCGCTGCAGACTTCACCGCCGACCCTGTTGCTGCTCACTCGCCAGATGCGCCGCGCCGCGTTCCGCTTTCCGGCCGCCGAGTTTCTTTCTTCAAGCTGATTTCCACCGTTTCTTTCCCTGTTATTCAAAAGCTTGCAGCCAACTCGGGACGCCGCCACTCCAGCGGCGATCTCTTCCGTACCGTCGGCTCGTCCGAGCCGTCGCCACGACCGCTCGGGAACGCCGAAGCGCGCCGCCGCGAACCCTAGCCGCCAAAGGAAGGAGACCGCCGATTTCGGCCGAGTCGACTCAGCGCAGATCGGACGGTTCGGGCTGAGTTGACTCAGCGGCCCAACCCGGTTTTAAGTGGCCGATTCAGAGCTGAGTTGACTCAGCGGTTCAACCCGGGTTAGCAGGCCCGAGCCGTGCTCGAACTCGAGCCGGCTGTCCAGACCGCTGGCGAGCCCGAAGCGCCTGAACAGGCCCCGGAGTCACCCCTGAGCAGGCCGGATCGTCGAGGTACCTGGGACCGAGGCCGCGACCGGTCCCGAGCAGGCTCAACGCCCTGAACCGGCCCAGCCGCGCGAAGTCACCGCATGGGCCCGAATAGGCCCACATTGCTCAGAGGCCCTCTTTTGGCCTAATAGTCCGAGGGATTTGGGGGTTTTCGTTGAAATTTCTGTTGGTAACTTAGTTGCTCTTCCTTACGGCGCTTCTTCGTGCTTTGCAGGTCGGTCTTCTCAACGTTCGAGGCTGCATCGCACCGCGACCTTCCCGGACTCCGGTCCGCAGGTCAAGACGCTTACCTCTTAGAGTATTATTATCTATTCCGAGGTCTTAGGCCACGTGTGTTCCACCGCCGGGGAGTTAGTTATAGGACTAGCTTTAGGATTGGGGTTCGCCGATTGGGTACTTCTTAGGTACCAGACTAGGTTCGTTTTCATCGTACGAGTGCGGGCTACCCTTCCTGTGGTATCCCGGAAACGTAGGGTCGCCGAGGCTGATCTATCGGGTCATTGGGAGCTTGATATCCCTAGTTCAGTCCTCACTAGACTTTTCAGAGTTTTCACCCTAGGTCAGCGGCAGAAGCTCGTGACTCTCATTGTTTTTGAACGCGCATTTGCATTCTCATTCCGCTGCATTTAGGCATTAGACGAACTCCCTGTGTTGTAACACGAGCCGCGCGATCCCGGCATCAGTCGTGTTACATCAAAATTTAATTTAAATATGCATGTTATCATATATCAATGTTTATGCATGATTAGTCCTGATTTGATGTGATTAAAGCACATGAGTGGAATAACATGATTGACACAAAAATATGAAAAGATGCATCATATTAGCAGGAATTAAGCATAGAAATCTGTTTATAATTATGTAAATGGATGCATCAATGAAATGTCATTACATAGCAAAAGAGGAGGGTGGAGACAAAAATAGATTATTTCTTTTCTCTTTTTTGGATGATTCAAAATTTATCACACTCATTAGAATTTTTAGAAAACCTCTTGATCAACGAGTGTTTCACCAGCATAGTCTTTAGTTTCTTAACTTAACAGTCTCGCTTGCATGCATTGCTTTTTATGAAGTGAAAAATTAAAGATTGATAATTTCAATGAATTATAGTCAACCCCCAAAAAAGGCATACAATTTCACGAAATATTGAAATAAAACCATATGTTTTGATCAAAATTTAAACAAAATTTGGTAAATACAATGAGAAAAAACATCATGTCCAATATGAAGTGTGAGCATAAACTAGCCCAAAGATTTTCTTCTTGGCATAAATAATGAATTTTTTCTTCTTTTTTTGGAATTTAATTAATTTGAAGCATATTTTAGAAATAAAATGAACCAGCTCGTCAAATTAATTAGCTAATTGATCCTAGTTCTGCTTCAAAAAGCTCAAAATTTAATCCTTTCAATGAATTGTTTACTCATGCACAAAAATTTTATTTTGAAAAAAATATATTTTGGGAGTTTGTTGAGTTTTGGATTTTTCAAAGAGGAAGTGTGACAGGAGAGGGCATTAGTTTTGTTTATGATAATTAAAATAAAGAAGTCTTCTATAAATTATGTTTATAGAAGATAAATTCTCTATATTTTACATTTCATTTGAAGTTTCTATAGCTAAATTTACCCCCTCATGGCTGAGGGTTTCCCTATCCATTTTCTTCTCTTCATGGTATTAAGGGTCACTCCTTTTTCTTCCTTCTCTTTCTTCTCGCATTCACTTTTTTATCTATAGCATCATCTCCTTCCATTTTCCTCACTATTGGAGATCTTTCAAAATAGTGGCTCATGAAGAGCATCAAAAACTTTATGAGAATTCCAATCTCCATCACAAGGTGATGGATATTATGTGGCCTATAAGCCAATCACACTTCCATGTATCTTGTTTATGTTCATTGAAATGAAATTTACTCATTGTCATTCTTGTGTGATGTTTGCAATGAAGTCCATGAGCATGTGCAATGACTTAGTGAATTATGATGAGATCATAATATAGTGATCACTAGTCTTTAAACATATGTTGATGGAGAATTATTTTGAAACATGAACACAAGGGTTCTAAGTGAACCTATCCTCCTCCTCCTCCTCCTTATCCGCCAATTTGACAAATTATCCATTCATTAAATGGATGAAGAAGACCTCTCTAAATGATTAAAGAGAGTGTAGATCTTAAGGGAATTATCTTCCCTCCTTCCTCTATTTTACACTGATCTAATGATTGACTTGGTCAAAAGAAATTAGCCGTATCCTTAGATAATTAGAATTCCTTGAATGTACCAAGTCAACCACCTTCTACCTTGATATAGGTTCCTATTTTTCCAAACCACATCCACTATATCGTAGGTACATTATATCATTTTAAATAATGATCTCAAAAGAAAAAATCAGTAGGAACACCATTGTGATATATTCCTCTTTTCTTTGAAACCACCTATAGTTAGAATTTAGAAGAGATCTATTCTTATGAAAGTACATTATCTTCTTGTTCTATTTCAAGACAAAGCCTTGTGCATGAATACACCCATGCATGCATGAAGATCAAACAACACAAAGAGAAGCACCATAAATTAACGGTTATCAAACTCATGACTCATCTCAAGTTGAAACGGATCACAATCACACTTCATCCATCAGTCATTACGAGAGGATCAGTTAATATGAAACTCTCCCAGGCCAAACTGTTATTGGACTTCACGTGAACATGAAGTATGAATTCCAAGCTGGAAGAATCCTAAAGGCTATACAATTCCTCTTGATAATCATCTTGTTGCTGACGGAAGAGGCCTTCAGGAATTTCAGACCAATGACAACTTTGCGAAATTATCTGAAGCATTATATGTAGCAGAACAAAAGACTAGAGAAGCTGTCACCATGAGATCAAAGTTCAGAGAGAGTTAATGATGAAAGAAAAGAAAGGAAAGAGCAAGAACTCCGGGTTCTCGCAAAAAGAGCATGCTTAAAAATAACTGGAATTGCTCCTGCTCCCGTGTCTGCTCCTCCTATGTTGGACGATGATGATGACATCCAAGCTGAGAGACCCCAAAGCCAGTCGAGGAGACTAGAAATGAGAGAGAACGGAGGCTAAAGAGAGTAAAGATAACGTCCAAAGAGCTCGCAATAAAAGAAGACACGAAGGCTTCCCTGAAGACAGAGCCATAAAGACTTGACGCAAAGAAGTTCTTCACCAACTGATCCGATCTTCTCTTTAACTTACCACAGAAGCTCGCGAGGGGACAATAGTATACCGTCGAGCTCCCTTTCAAGCCAAAGCACCGTGCGAGCACAGGACCACCACCGCCGGAACCTTTTATTATCTCTAGCGTAGTCGATGCATGCATAAATTTGACGAGAGAAGAAGACAACGTAGAGTTTCTCAGTGCAGAATCCTTCTCTCTTGTCTCAACGGCAATAGAGATGGACTTCTCAGAGGTGGCTCTGCCACCGCCGAAAGGTACGAATGATAAGCTCAGGAAGTGGAACAAAGAAACTTTCTTTCTGGACGATCCGTTCACGCGGCTCAAGAATATTCCCCGGAGGACACTATTCCAATATCACAAGTCAACGCCGGAAAAGATGACTCCACGTATCTACAGCCTTCTCGTCACTAGCCCATCCAGCGTAGAATGAAAATAACGATCTAGTCTGCCATGGAATCACCAGCTTCAAACGAATCCTTCTCCATCTACCATCAACGGATGCCCGCCGGATAAGAAGACAAGGAAGCACCTCCAATCACAATCTAAGACTGATTTCCGAAGCACCTAGAAACTGCTCGCACACGTCGGATTATCATAAGGCAACAATGGTATCATAAAAGACTCCACGTCTTCCCCTGAAACATACCACGTATTCACACTTCAACGACCCTCCTAGTGACGTAACACATACAAATTTCTGAAACCAACGCAACTATCTTTCGGCCGAAGAGTTTACCGTGAAGCGACGTCTCCCGTAACCTCCATTTTTTTGTTTCTATAAAACGGGAAATTGTAAACGAAAAAAAAATGATGTTTTTGATAAAAGTTGGTTACCGGTTACGTTTTACCCTGTGTGTTCATCGTGTTATCCTCGTCTCCCATCCATTCCTCCTCTCCAAAACTCATCTCCGATTCTATCTCCCTATCTTATCTCCCCCATTTCTGTCGTCTTTCACCACTTCAAGCCTGAAGCATTCTGAGGAGATCCTAGATCGTTCTGGTGATTCAACGAGCATCCACTTCACGAAAGGTTAAGGTAACATCCTCTCTCCTTTGACCGTGAAAAGTAGTTCGCTTAGAAGATCCATAAGTCCGACGATTCTCAGTCATCCTTCTATTCTCTTTCTATTTCGAGAACATTATTCCTAAACTATTCTCAGTCATCCCTCTTTTCTATTATTTCACCTATAATCATTATTATTAAAAACTTCTCTCCGGTTGTTCTTCTCCCACCTTTTCCCTAATATCTCAGTCTACTTATACATCTTATCCATTTTATTTTCCTCCCTACACTAAATAATTATCATAAGAATTCCTCTTAACCATTGATAACATGCAATTTCATGCATTAATATCATGCATTTTATGCATTTATTCTTTGAAATATAATCATAAATGCATGTTATCATGATTTAAAATGATTAAATAGATAATTTCTATATTTTAAAGGATATTCTTGATTTTTCATTAATTAGTAGCATTTTATGAGCATTTAATGATATTGATTTATCAAGAATATAATTTTCTTTTATTATAAAATGAAATTTCTATTTTAAATGCCTTTATTGACATGAAAATATTCATAAAGTGCATTTCTATCATGAATTTTATAATATGAAATTATTCCTAAGATTAAATTGTATTGAAGGAAATTATCGCTCTTTCTTTCTATTTCTCCCTCTCATTCTTCCTCTCTCCTCTCCCTTTCTCTTCCCTTCTCCCTCTCTCCCACGTTCTTCTCCCTCACTCTCCACGACCTCTCCTCTTCTCTCCCATTCTTTCTTCCTCCCTCTCTTCCGGGTTTCTCTTCCTCTCTCTCTCCTCTTTCTTTCTTTTTCTCTTCTCTCTTCTTTCCTCTCTCTTCCTTCCCTTCTTTCTTCTCCCGCTCTTTCTCCACTTCTCGTTTCCTCTCTCGCGTTCTCTTTCTCTATCTCTCTCTCTCGCGACGGGAATTCCGTCGCGAGCCTCTCTCTTTTTCCTCCTCTCCTCTTTCTCTCTCCAGCGAACTTCTCCCTCTCTCGCGACGGAAATAATTTCCGTCGCGAGAGGAGTTTCCTCTCCCAGTTTCTCTCTCTCCCCGTCTCTCTCTCGCGACGGAGAATTTCCGTCGCGAGGAGAACTTCTCCCCCTTACTCTCCCGCACGCGCGCGTGCGTTACAGAAGGAGGGGGAGATTTCTCCTCCCTCTCCTTTCCTTTCTCCACTCCTCCTCTCCTCCTTCTTCCCAGGCTTCTTCTCCCTTTCTCTCTCTCTCTCTCTCTCGGGGATCCTTCTCTCGTGACGGAAATTTCCGTCGCGAGGAAAATTTCCTCTCCGTCTTTCTGTCTTTTTCTCTCTCTTCCCCTCGCTCCCTCGCGACGGAAATAATTTCCGTCGCGAGAGGAGTTCTCTCTCTCCCGCGTAACTTCTTTCTCTCCTCTCCCCCTTGCTCTCCCGCACACGCGCGTGCGCGCGTAACAGGAGAAGTGGGAGATCTCTCCCTCTCTTCCTCTCCACTTCTTCTCTTCTCTCTTTCTTCCACCTCTCTTGTTTCTCCCGTGCTTTCTTCATCTTCTTCTCTCCTCCACCTTTCTCGCTTCTCGCTGCTCATTTCTCTCCCTCAACCACGTGCGCGGAGGGGACCTCTTCGTGCCTGTATTCTTCGCGATCAAGAGACAAGAGACAGAAGAGAGAAGGGAGAGGGGAGGAGAGAGGAGAGATGAGCGAGGAGAAAGGAGTGAGGAGAGAGGAGAGAAACTAATATTCTGTCTTTAGTTTTTCTTGTCTTTTAGCGAAGTTTGACCGGGCGCGATACTGAAGTTGAGCGGGTTGACCGGCGCGATCTGAGGAGAGAGAAGGGCAAATCAATGGCCCTAAACGCTCCAAGTTAAAATCGCGATATATGACGATCCTGATGGAGTTAGGAGCTGAAATTTCGTGGGCATGATCATCATTTCAGGCTCCACGAATCTGTCGGAGTCGATTTAGGCTCAGAGACAAAAAAATTAGGGTTATCAATGTTTTTGTTGTTTGCTTCTAGCATTGGCTAGCCAGAAGGAAAGAAAGCGACGATGGATCATTGTTCATGTGTTGAACTTCATTCTTAGTGAGTTTCTTCCCTTTTCTATTCATTCTTCGTGTTGGATGCAAGACGCCAAGTCCGGGCGAAATATACGGCTCTCGAAGGTATGTTTGATTAGGGAGCATCACTAGATCGTATTTTCATCACGAATCTTTAGATTAGGATCAGTTTCTATCTGTTTCTTCTCTTTTCATCATCTGTCTATCAATATTTCTCATTTAAAAACCCTAAAAATCACTTTTCCATCATCGATGAAGGGTTTCTAATCTCTGAAAGGAGTTTGGAATCACTTGTTTGGTTCATTTCATCTCCACGCACATTTTCTTCATTTCATCGATCATTTTTGGTTTCTAAATCTAAAATACTAAAAAAATAGTTTCTGATTTCAATCTTTTAACCTTCCTCTCTGTGGATTCGACCTCGACTTGCCACTGTTCTAATTTAAAAATCAGTTTCAAAGAGTTGAGTATAAATTTTGTTTGATACGTAAAATCGCGCATTCGACGACCGTGTTTTTACGCTTATCAACCATTAATTGAAATATAATTCCTTATCTTTGAAATCCTTTCTCTTCACATTCATATTTTTTTTATTACCTTCTTCCTCTCTCTTATCATTTTCTGAAATTATTCTCTACTACATCATCTTTGAATTAATTTACATACTCTCCTTGATATCATTCATAGATCCTCCCTCATATGTAGGATTTAGATACCTCTTCTAAATTATCCTACATCATATGTTCTAAACATTCGTATTCATGGGATATTCGAGAAGGACATCGAATTATCCGGAAAGAATAGCACTATCTAATCCATCTCATATGATGAGTATGACCGATCCTATAGCCATCGATGTGGAGACACTAAGGATAGATAGTGGGTGCTCTTTGGAGGAAGAGTTCACTGAATTAATCCGTATAAATCCCTGAATGGTATTATACCTAACTGTCAATCAGGTTTATTCATGTCATGATTGTGTATGTTTTCCTTTGACTTGAGACACCAAAGACATCTTGTGGATGGATGATCGTGTTTTGATTATGACTTATGAATTCCTTGCCACAGGATATCTAAAACTTCATATATTGGATACGACATGAAGTTCACGAAGATGATTGTGTGGTCAAGATGGGATCATCCACCCTCGGTATTTGAGGAGATTGACTCAAAGGAATGAGATGTGATGAAATCCTTGGCCAAGGTAGTAGAAATATTGAAGAAGGAGTTCTTGATGATTTCTACACGCATCAGTACTAACTTGAGTGACCGATTAGGGTTTGACAGTTGACCATACCCTAAGTCATTCATGAGTCTAATGTGGATGAAGGATTATACATACATGGTAATCAATGATGGGAAGGTTCCATAAGTGAGTTCTTACATATTCCATATCTCCTAGAGTACGTGGTGTAGCTTGGCACCCAATGGGCTGGCAACTCAACCTATCGATTGGGTTAAATCGATCCTTGATTAATTAATCTATATGCGGATGTGGATAATTAATTAAGGTTGACCAATAAGGTGTTATTTGGTCTATAGAGTTATTAACTAGTGAGATATATGGACCTAGAGGGTCACACACATAAGGTTTATGGATGTTGGTGGATATAGACATAATTATGAGGGTTTTTATTAAAAAAACCTCATTCCAAATGTCTATAAATAGGGGGAAAACGACCACAACTTAAGGTGCCCATGCAAGCCTTGTGGGAATTCTCTCCTTTCTTCTCTTTCTCTCTTGGTGAAGAGCTTTGAAGAGGAGATCCAACCATGCGGACACCGTGTGGATACCTCTAGAGGCTAGACACTTGAATAGCTTCAAGAACTCATTCAAGGAAACCTGTAAGTATGTTTTCTCATTCATACTAGATGATAGGATCATCTGTTCTTGGTGGCTTGGTATTTTGAATGTCCGATTCAATGGTTTTCTGCTGCATTTGATGTTTTGATCGAAATTTTGGAAAGTTATCAACTTCAGATCCCATCACAAGGCAAATTAAGTTTCATAATATCATGGTTTTTTTCACTTCTAAGGGGTCATATTGGTTCAAAATAGAGAGATTGTGAGATGTTCACTGATGTAACACGACAGATGCCGGGATCGTCGGCTCGTGTTACAACACAAGGATCTGGCCTAACTAACAACTAAGATGCACGAAAATGTAATGATGCGAATTTTCGAAATAACGAGAAGCACAGGGAGCGGCAGCTGACCTAGGGTGATGTCCGGGAAGCTCTCCAAGCGATGCTCAATGGATCGACCTTCCCACGTTCCGTTAGATCGACTACTGACGACTACGGTGGGAGTCCACGACCGGAGTGATCCGCACCCATACGACGACTGTAAAATCTCGAACGAAACCGAGAAACAAACCCGACCCAACCCGGGCAAACGAGGGGTACCTAAGAAGCTAGTCCCCGGCGGTGGAGCGAGCGCCTTCAGCACTGGGGAAGGTGATAATACTCGATCGAGGATGGCGTCGTGATCCGAAGATCGCAGTGATCCGAAGCACCCTCGCACGCGGGCAGCACCAACCTGCAAGTGGGAAAGGCGATCCACCGTGAGGAGAACACACGAGGATAGCACGATACTATCTAGAGGGCGAGAGGGTCCTAGTAGCGGGATCCCTCGATCAGCAGGTGCGTCGGGCGACCCGAGTATCACGGCCGAAGTGGCAGACCTGTCAATCGACGCTAGGAACACTGTGATCGCGAGCGATCAAACTGGCGGCGGCGAGCGACGTCACGACCCGGACGACGACAGCTCGTCGACGTTTGAAGAATCTGAAGTCGAAAGCAGAATTACTCTAGCGGCGGCTCGACGGGCGGCGGCGGAGATCGATCCGGCTCCGGCGGCACGTATGAGCAGCGGGGCGGCGATCGTTCGGGCGTCAGCGGCTCGGCCTGGTGGCGGCTCTGTCCGGCGGCAGTTCCGCCCAACGGATGGAGACGGCGAACGGGGCGACGAGCGGCAGGCGAGGGGCACCAGGGCAGTGGCGACCTGCACGCTCCGGCGGCGTGGAGGTCGCGCCTGGTGGGTCTGTCGTGACCTAGAGGGCGCGGCGGCAGTCCGTGCAGCGGCGTCCAGGGGTGACAACGATAGGGCGTCAGTCGGTCAGGCGGCGGCACAGCAGGGCATCGTGGGCGACGATCGTGTGAGCGCGACGGTGGCGGGCACAGCGGCGACGGCGCTGGGCAGAGGCCGAACTATCGGCGGCGTAGCAGATCGGCGCGACAGCAGGTAGGCGGGCGACCGCTTCAAACGGATCCGACGGCGGCGGCGTGAAGGACGGCGACGGGGCGGCGTTCGTCGAGCGCGACGGCGGCGAGCACAGCGGCGGCGACTCCTGGGTCAGCGCTCCTCTCTTCCTCCTCCCTTCAAGGAGACCCTAGCTCAGGATTCCCTCTTCCTCTCTCACGCTAGCATGGGGAGGTCACATCAAGCTTCATTTTCATCCAAAATAGTCTAAACGATACTCTCTCCTCTCTTCCTTATATAGGAGAGAAAAAGAGACGGGTTGCCCTAAGGGCAATCCCGTAATTCGAAGGGGTTTTGGCCCAAAAATAGGCTAAAACCCCTCTAAAGGGCCTAGAACCGGTCCAAAAGTACTAGGGAGGGCCCAAAACACGGGGAAAACCCTCCCACACACACACAAATAGTCTCACGAAACAAATAAAGCAAGAAATGGGGAAAAACTCGCCGGGAGGATCGCATCATGCGGTGTACTTGAAACCGGGGTCCTGGACATCGGCTCGGGTGCTCCGGCGCGGTAGTACTCGCGCGTCGTCCGGCTCGGCACGTGCTGTCGCCTGGTCGCGGGCATGGTCCTCCATCAACTAGTCTTTAAATATATGTTCTAAACATTCCTATTTGTGGGATATTCGAGAAGGAAATCGAGTTAACAGGAAAGAAAATCACTATCTAATTCAAAAAATATGATAAGTATAACTGATATTGTAACCATTGGAGTGGAGACACTAAGGATAGATAGTGGGTGCTCTTTCGAGAAAGAGTTCATAGAATTAATCCGTATGGATCTGTGAATGGTATTATACATAACTTTCAATTATATTAATTCTTGTCACAGTTCTGTATGTTGTCCTTTGACTTGATACACCAAAGACATCTTGTGGATGGATGACCGTGTTTTGATTATGACTTACAAATACCTAGCCACAAAATCTCTAAAACATCATATATTGGATACAACACGAAGTCCTCGAAGATGATTGTGTGGTCAAGATAGATCATCTGGCCTCGGTGTTTGAAGAGATTGACTCAAGGAATGAGATGCAAGGAAATACTTGGCCAAGGTAATGGAAATATTAGAAAAGTAGTTTCTAAATTAGATAGTGATTTTCTTGAGTGACCGCATCAGTACTAGCTTGAGTGACTACATTAGTACTAACTTGAGTGACCGATTGGGGTTTGATAATTGACCATACCCTAAGTCATTCATGAGTCTTGTGTAGATGAAGACTCTACAGTATGTATAATCATACATACATGGTAACTGATGATAGAAAGGTTCTACAAGGGAGTTCGTACATGCTACATATCTCCTAGAGTACGTGGTGTAGCTTGGCACCAAACAGGCTCACAACTCAATTTATTGATTGAAGTAAATTGATCATTGATTAATTAATTTCTTTGTTGATGTGGATAATTAATTAAGGTTGAACAATAAGGTGTTATTAGGCCTATAGAGTTATTAATTAGTGAGATATATAGACCTAGAGGGTCACACACATGAGGTCTATGGATGTTGGTAGATATAGACATAATTATAATGGTTTATATGAAAAATTCGCATAGTAAATGTCTATAAATAGGGAGAGAACGACCACAGCTCAAGGTGCCCATACAATCCTTATGGAAATTCTCTCATTTCTTCTCTTTCTCTCTTGGTGAAAAGCTTTGAAGAGAAGATCCAACCATCGGGAGATCATGTGGATACCACTAGTAGCTAGACACTTAAATAACTTTAAGAACTCCTTAAAGGAAACTAACAAAGCCTTTTATGTGGTCGTTAAAACACATAAACATCGGTCAGAAAAAATTGATAATTCCGAACTCACAATAACAAAGATATAAAATCAAGTATAGTGTAGAAAAGATCGAGTCGATCCTCAAAGAACACGCTGACTTTGATCATCAGAGTTGACTTGGACAAACTTAGGTTTAATTAGAGTGTTTAAGAAGTGAAAATGATATATTATTAATGGTAATAATATAACTATACTAAATAAGAAAT